>CM062297.1:568654902-568899607 GCA_031216915.1 Pictodentalium vernedei | reverse complement strand
AGAGATGTTGTATACCAAATATGAAAGGATTTTGCCTGGTGGATCTGAAGAATAAGATTTTTAAAGAATAATCCTCATATTGCACCAAGTTAAAATTCAGGCTTCCTATATGAACCCAGGGACTCGATTTGAACAAATGTGAATCTGACCCCCATAGAGATGTTGTATACCAAATATGAAAGAATTCTGCCTGGTTGATCTGAAGAAGAAGATTTTTAAAGAATAATCCTCATATTGCACTATGTTAAAATTCGGGCTCACATTGGGAGCCCAAATATGAACCCAGGGGCTCGATTGGAACAAACTTGAATCTGACCTCCCTATTGATGTTGCATACCAAATATGGAAGAATTCTGCCTGGTGGATCTTAAGAAGAAGATTTTTAAATAATAGACCTCATATTGCACTAAGTTAAAATTCGGGCTCCCATAGGGAGCCCAAATATGAACTCAAGGACTCAATTTGAACAAACTTGAATCTGACCCTCCTAGAGATGTTGTATACCAAATATGAAAGAATTCTGCCTGTTGAAAGAATTCTGCCTGGTGGATCTGAAGAAGAAGATTTTTAAATAATAGACCTCATATTGCACTAAGTTAAAATTCGGGCTCCCATAGGGAGCCCAAATATGAACCCAAGGACTCAATTTGAACAAACTTGAATCTGACCCCCCCTAGAGATGTTGTATACCAAATATGAAAGAATTCTGCCTGTTGAATTTGAAGAAGAAGATTTTTAAAGAATAATCCTCATATTGCACTATGCTAATATTCAGGCTCCCATAGGGAGACCAAATATGAACCCAGGGCCTTGATTTGAACAAACTTGAATCTGACCCCACTATTGATGTTGTATACCAAATATGAAAGAATTCTGCCTGGCGGATCTGAAGAAGAAGATTTTTAAATAATAGACCTCATATTGCACTAAGTTGAAATTCGGGCTCCCATAGGCAGGCCTGGCAATTTCAGGAGAGCGATTTTTTTAGCTCTCCTTACTGCCCTCCTGAAAGAATTAAGGAGAGCGAAAAATTGCCCTCCTAAATATTTTGGTCTGGGATGATTGAGATTACATGTATTATGGTCACATTAAATTTTTGCTGTAAAGCAAAAATGTAATTTAACTTCGAAGTCACATAACATCACATCATTTCATTTCAAAAGTGGTTTAGTGGGTAAAAGGTAATGGCTGCAACCATACCCAAACACAGTTGCAATCATTTGAAGCAAAATGGGTCACAGCAATATTTTTTTTTCTGTCAGTTTCAAGTTCAACAACTGACATCACAGTTTGAGGGGTAATTATTCAAGGAATATTGACACTATAATATACTACATTACTACTATCCTGTCACTTGGAGCACTTGCACCAGGATGTGGCTGTAGATTCAAGCAGACCTGTTGTCCAAGAAAGTCATACGCCTACCACTACTACCTTCAACCCCCCTTGGGGGGGGTTGAAGGTGGTAGTAGTGGTTGGCGTATGACTTTCTAGGACAACAGGCCTGGGTACACACACAGGTCTTGTCAAGTGTGTGTTCGGTTGTTGAGTGAGACATCTAGATGTCTAAGAGATTTCGCTTTACCTTAGTAAAGTTAATAAAATCACTGATGTAGTCTGTTGGTTTCAGTTTCAATGAGTTTGTTCAACTGGATACTTAAAATGCTGTGTAAAGCTAATTGCTCTCCTAAGCTGATTGAGGAGAGCGATTTTTTGCCCTCCTGCATTTTTCAGAATGCCAGGCCTGCATAGGGAGCCCAAATATTAACCCAGGGGCTCGATTTGAACAAACTTAAATCTGACCACCCTATTGATGTTGTATACCAAATATGAAAGGATTCTGACTGGTGAATCTAAAAAAGAAGATCCTTAAATGTTTTTCCCATTGCCTACAGTGTTAAAAAGTGCTGACTCAGCACTTTTTCAAAGTCCCGAAACTGTAACCTATGATAAAACCGATGGCAATTTTTTTTTGACCAATCCTTTCTGTTGGTCCTAAGGAAGCTTCACACCAAATAAAAATTCTCAGTGCCGTGCAGTTTTGCAGATATAGGCATTTTAAATTTTTTCTATTTCAGCTCCTAAGGTTCCCACGGGGCTGCGGGAAAAATTTTTTTTGGCATAAATCAAGTACTTATGACCCAATAAGTCCTCACATTAAATTTGGTTCAAATCGGCCTCTCGGTTCAGAAAATAGAAATTTAGGGTGGGGCCAAAATTTTTGCCCCTCCCACAACAACTAGTAGATCGACTCAAAAGAGTGCGAGAGGGTTACAGAATGTTGTGAGGTCCCGTATGTTGTTGAAATAAGCCTGACCGGTTTCGTCTCTATGGAGACTCATCAGAGGCAAGTGGTGGTAAAGCTGCTTGGAGGGTGCCCCTTTATATACTCTGCTGGGCGGTTACAATTGGGCAGTTACAGATAGGGGTGTAAGCAGAGTGGGGCGGTTACAATACGTGGGCGGTTACAGGCCGACCCCATAACAACGCCAAATATATCCCTCGAACTTCTCTTGAACAAATCTGAGTCTACACCTCAAAAGGAAGCTGCATACCATATATCAAGTGTATGCTACTGTTGGTTCTTGAGAAGAAGATTTTCAAAGATTTTGGTGCCCCTTGGGGGCGTGGCCCCACCCAGGAGGAGGGGCAACTTCATTTGAACAAATCTGAATTGGCATTAGGTAATAAATATTTAGCCAACATTTGAATAAAATTGGGCTAGTGATTTAGGAGGAGAAGTCGATAATGTAAAGTTAACGCCGGACGGACGCCGGACGATGGATGACAGACGGATCACGATCAGTAAAGCTCCCGCTGAGCTTCGCACAGGTGAGCTAAAAATGCCTAATAGGGGGGGGGGGGGGGGGGGGGAGGGGGGGAGGGGGGGGATAATTTCTGTCTGGATTTTAACCACAAACTTTAACAAAAAAAAGCATTTTTGACAAAGGAAAAAAAAGGTTCTGCATGTCGTGACTGTAAATAGTTCAAATTGCATAATTAGGGGGGTGGGGAGGGTGCTTGTCTGGGTTTTTAACCAAAACTGTAAACAAGCATTTTTGACGAAAGGAAAAAAAGTGTCTAATTGGCCCCGGGGAGGGGGAGGGGGGTTGGGGGGTTGGGGTTAGGGGGGTACGGAAGTTTAAAAAAAGGTTCCGCATGTAATGACTGTAAATAGTTCAAAATGCATATTGGAGAAAAGAAGAAAAAAAAAGCCTAATGGGGGGGGGGGGGGGGGGGTAGGGGGTGGTTTTGTTTGTTTGGGTTTTTAACCACAAACTTGGAGTCACCCTACCAAGCTACAATGAAATCCCTTCATAATTATGGCCTGTGGACTATTCTAAAGTTTTCGGGCTTCGGGCCTCTGTTGCCATCACAGTTGCCCAATAGGGGACATTCTCATCTAGACATTATATGAAGTCAACCTATCACGTTACAATGAAATCCCTCCATAAATATGACCTGTAGACTGTGCTAAAGGTTTTTGGGCTCGGGCAGCCATCATGGTTGAATGATCGCAACCAAAAGGGGACATTCTCATCTGGGCATCATGTGGATTGATCCTACGAAGTTACAAAGAAATCCCTTCATAAATATGACTGTAGAATGTGCTGAAGGTTTTCGGGTTTCGGGCACCTGTAGCCGTCAAAGTTGCCCAATCACGTCCAAAAGGGGACTTTCTCATGTTGACATTATATGAAGTCAACCTATCAAGTTACAATGAAATCCCTCCATAAATATGACCTGTAGGCTGTGCTAAAGGTTTTTGGGTTTTGGGCTCGGGCAGTTGTGACGGTTGATAGATCACGCCCAAATGGGGAAAATTCTCATGTAGACATCATACGGAGTCATCGTATCAAGTTACAACGAAATGCATCCATATTAAACATGACCTGCAGACTGTGCTAAAAGTTTTCGGGTTTCGGGCTTGGGCAGCCATCACGGTTGACAGATCATGCCCAAACGGGGACGTTCTCATCTAGGCATTACACAGAGGCATTCTATGAAGTTGCAATGAAATCCCTTCATAAATACGACCTGTAGACTGTACTAATGGTTTTCGGGTTTTGGGCTCGGGCAGCCATACTGGTTGACCGATCACGACCAAAAGGGGACGTTCTCATGAAGACATGACCTAAAACCTGCATATGAAATTTTGTGATGATCAGACAAGAACTACCGGGTATAGCCTGTACTTGGAGGTTGAATAAAAAACTTTAACCACAAACTTTAACCAAAACTCCAAATGTCAACTAAACAGGAAAAGAGAGAAGAAAAAACAACAAAAAAAAAACTTAGATGTGAGTCTTCCATGGAAGACGTGTCGCCTGCACTATATTTAATATTTCAGACAGAATTCTAAGTGGAAAAGGGGCATAACTCTGGAAAAAATACAGCAGATCAAAAAATAAAATAAGAGGTGCACAATGCCATTATGTGATAAAGAATCACTGAAAGTTTCATCAAAATCCATTCATAGGTTAAAGAGGAGTGGCGGATAAGAGAAAGTGTGACGCGGACGACGTGGACGACGACGCAAGACGACAAAAGTAATCCCTATATGTCGCTCCCCACTTCGTGGGGCGGCGACACAAAAACCTACTTGAACCTTCAGTAAAAAACTTTAACTACAAACTTTAACCAAAAACTCTAAATGTTAACAGACGGACAGACAGACAGACGGATGGACGGATGGACAGACGGATGGACAAAAGTCATTACTATACCCCTTACTGTAAACAGTCAGGCTAAATAAACAGTCGGGCTAAAAAATGAAGATAAACATTGAATCAAAATCACTCTCCGCACATTTTTCACTCTCGCAAACTGCTCCCAATCGTCACTGCATCATCTAGAATATTGGCCAGTGCATTTCACCTGTGTGGTCATCGGTTGGGAAGATAGTTGAAGACTTTACCAGTTCATTTCCCAGTTATATTAATATAGAGTATAGTGAAACTCGTGTTTGGAAATGTTGTAATAGCACTTGACCACATATCGATGATGTGCTGCAAAATATTAGTCGGACATCAGTGAATCTGAAACTTGCTCCCAACCTTAATATACATGCAGAGTAGTGCAGTTTGTGACAAGTACTTTCTTTTGGGAAGCTTGTACTATGCCAGTAACTTCTTGAATATAAGCTAACCCTAGTTCTAGTCAGATAAGCAATAAACCATCAAATTTTCAGATGAGATTTGCACAGCATCTACACCTTGTGACATATACATGCATGTTTGATACAGATAATATATTTGGAAATCATGTTACCAAAAATTGTTTCAAATTTTTAAAACTGAACCTCTTTGTCTTTATGATGGGATATTTCTAGTGGTCCACAGGGTTCAGTTATGGGTCGATTTCACGTGTGAATTGGTCTATTTTTTTCCAAATTGCAAGTAACATATATATATATTTATTGGCATTTAACCCTTTGAGACTTTAATTATCCTGACATTCAAAAGTCACTGGGAATTCAGTTTCTTCAACTTTTTTCAAAATGCAATGTCAAACGTCGGAAAGTACAAACAAGAGCAATGCTAACGCGTGTGCTAATGCCCTCGAAGGTGGATTCAAGCCATCTGCAAAAAGTATGTTGGCGAAGTGCCAATAATATTATTATTAGTTATTTATTATTAGTTATAATTATTTTGTTCATATGTTTTGTAACAACAGACAACAGCCTCACTGCTGCTACATTGCAGAACAACAGTAAGGAATGGTAAAGTGCCAATAAAATTATTATTACTTATATTTTGTTAATATGTTTTGTAACAACAGACAACAGCTTCACTGCTGCTACATTGCAGAACAGCACTAAAGAGTCAGTAATAGAGAAAAAGTTATAAAAATAATTGCAGATGACTTGAATGGTGCCATATTGAACAAGTCTTTGACCACTGAGGTGGTATTAGTCCCCTATGGCGCTTTTGTGACATAAGGTGTTTTTTGTCACAGAAGACATTAGAGTATATAAGCATCTTGGATTTTGAAAAAAAAGTATTGAGCGTGCATAATCCCCTCACAACCCTTTATCCATGTACCATATATGAAAGGCGTAGCTTGAAGCATGTTGGAGGGAGGGGTGGTAACATAAAATAGAGGAAAAAGCTTAAAAAACACAACAAAAATGGCCGCCATTCTGCCATCTTGGATTTTGAAAAATAAATATTGACTGTGCATCATCCCTTCAGAACCATTTATCCATGTACCAAATATGAAAGATGTGGCTTGAAGCATATCAGCGGAAGAGGTGTTAACATAAAAACAGACAGACAGACAGATGTTAGATTTTGAAAAAAAAAAGTATTGAGCGTGCATAATCCCCTCACAACCCCTTTATCCATCTACCATATATGAAAAGTGCAGCTTGAACCATGTTGGAGGGAGCAGTGGTAACATAAAATAGAGAAAAAAGCTTAAAAAACACAACAGAAATGGTTGCCATGGCACCATCTTGAATTTTGGAAAAAAATATTGAAGGTGCAACATCCCATTAAAACCCTCTATCCATGTGCCAGATATAAAAAGTGTAGCTTGAACCATGTTGGAGTGATGGGTGGTAACATAAAATACAGAAAAAAGCTTAAAAAACACAACAAAAATGGCCGCCATGCCGCCATCTTTGATTTTGAAAAAAAATATTGAACATGCATCATCCCCTTCAAACCCTCTATCCATGTGCCAAATATGCAAAGTGTAGCTTGAACCATGTTGGTGGGAGGGGTGGTAACATGAAAATAGAGAAAAAAAAAGCTTAAAAAAACACAACAAAAATGGCCGCCATTCCACCATTTTGGATTTTGAAAAAAAAATTTTGAGCATGCATCATCCCCTCAGAACCATTTATCCATGTACCAAATATGAAAGGTGTAGCTTAAAGCATGTTGGAGGTAGAGGTGGTAACATAGAAAACAGACAGACAGACAGACGGACAGACAGACGGAAGGATGGACAGATGGATGGACGGAGTGCAATCCTATAGTCCCCTTACGGTTCCAGTAGGGGACTAATAATAACTGAAAGAGGCAAAAATAGGAATAGTTCATACCTTTGTTAAAAATTATCAAACCAGTGAAAAAGTAGAACTGGTCTTGCATCTTTTCCAAGTGAAAAAGGGGGCATAACTGCATAAAAAATTGCCGAGTAAAACCTCAAATTGAAACCGACCTGTACTTTGACATGAGTAATCAGCATATAAAATTTGAAACTCATCGGTTCAGCCAAACAATTTTAATTGGTAGGATACCAAAAAACCATCAATTTTCAAAGTAAATAAGGGACATAACTCCTGTAAGATTTGTCAGACGAAACCCTAGGTACAAGGGCATCCGTTCCCCCAAGCTGCCCTATCACCATACCAAAGAACATTAAAATCCGACAACTGATGTTCGAGTTATAATACAAAATGTTCGTACAGACGGACGGAAAAAGTAAACAAGAGGCCCCAAGGGGCCTGAGGGCGCTCACCTGACATGGTAGCCTAAATATCAACCCAGAGAATTGATTTCAACAAGGTGCATCTGCTCCTCCTAAGAAAAGCTTATACCAAATATCCAAAGATTCTGACCAGTGGATCTAAAAAACAAAAAGAAGATTTTTAAAGAATATTCCTCATATTGAACTAAGTTATAATTCGGGCTCCCACAGGGAGCCCATATATGAACCCAGGGACTTGGCTTTAACAAATTTGAATCTCACCCCCCTAAGGATGCTGCACACTAAATATCAAAACATTCCGACTGCTAGATCTGAAGAAGATTTTTAAAGAAAATTCCTCATTTTGAACAAAGTTAGAATTCAAGCTCTCACAGTGAGTCCAAATATGGACCTAGGGACATGGCTTGAACAAACTTGAATCTCACCCCCCTAAGGATGCTGCATATCAAAACATTCCAACTGCTGGATCTGAAGAAGATTTTTAAAGAAAATTCCTCATTTTGAACTAAGTTATAATTCGGGCTACCACAGTGAACCCAAATATGAACCCAGGGACTTAGCTTATACAAACTTGAATCTTACCCCCCTAAGCATGGTGCATACCCAATATCAAAAGATTCTGCCTGTTGGATCTTGAGAAGATTTTCAAAGAAATTTGCCCGAAATGCACTAAGTTCGAATTCGAGCTTCTATAGTGAGCCCAAATATGAATCTAGGGAGCCGATTTGAACAAACTTGAATCAGATCCATCCCATAATGTTGCATACCAAATATCAAAAGATTCTGCCTGCAGAATCTGGAGAAGAAGATTTTTTAAGAAATTTGCCTGAAATGCACTAAGTTCGAATTCGAGCTTCTATAGTGAGCCCAAATATGAATCCAGGGGGCCGATTTGAACAAACTTGAATCAGATCCACCCCACAATGTTGCATACCAAATATCAAAAGATTCTGCCTGCTGGTTCTGGAGAAGAAGATTTTTTAAGAAATTTGCCTGAAATGCACTAAGTTCGAATTCGAGCTTCTATAGTGAGCCCAAATATGAATCCAGGGGGCCGATTTGAACAAAACTTGAATCAGATCCACCCCACAATGTTGCATACCAAATATCAAAAGATTCTGCCTGCTGGATCTGGAGCAGAAGATCTTTTAAGAAATTTCTCTGAAATGCACTAAGTTCAAATTCGGGCTTCTATAGTGAGCCCAAATATGAATCCAGGGCGCCGATTTGAACAAAACTTGAATCAGATCCACCCCACAATGTTGCATATCAAATATCAAAAGATTCTGCCTGCTGGATATGGAGAAGAAGATTTTTTAAGGAATTTGCCTGAAATGCACTAAGTTCGAATTCGAGCTTCTATACTGAGCCCAAATATAAATCCAGGAGGCCGATTTGAACAAACTTGAATCAGATCCACCCCACAATGTTGCATACCAAATATCAAAAGATTCTGCCCGCTGGATCTGGAGAAGATTTTTTAAGAAATTTGCCTGAGATGCACTAAGTTCGAATTCAAGCTTCTATACTGAGCCCAAATATAAACCCAGGGGGCCGATTTGAACAAAACTTGAATCAGATCCACCCCACAATGTTGCATACCAAATATCAAAAGATTCTTCCTGCTGGATCTGGAGCAGAAGATTTTTTAAGAAATTTGCCTGAAATGCACTAAGTTCAAAATCAGGCTCCTATACTGAGCCCAAATATGAACCCAGGGGGCCGATTTGAACAAACTTGAATCAGATCCACCCTACAATGTTGCATACCAAATATCAAAAGATTCTGCCTGCTGGATCTGGAGAAGATTTTTTAATCTTTTTCCCACTGCCAACAGTGTTAAAAAGTGCTGACTCAGCACTTTTTCAAAGTCCTGAAAAAAGTACCTTGTGATCAAACCGATAGGGATTTTTTTTAACCATTCTATTCTACTTATACAAAATAAGAATTCTCTGTGCTGTGTAGTTTTGGAGATATGGCAGTTTTAAGGTTTTTCCTATTTTTAGCTCCCGAGGTTCCAATGAGAAAATTTTTTTTTTTGCATCAATCAACTACTTATGACCCATTATCATCTCATATCAAATTTGGTTCAAATCGACCTCACGGTTCTGAAAATAGAAATTTTAGGCATGGCCAAAATTTTTGCCCCTCCCATAACGAAGGCAAATAATGCCCAACAAACTTCTCTTGAACAAACTTGATTCTAAACCTCAAGAGGACTCTGTATACCACATATCAAGTCTCTGATACTGGGGGTTCATTAGTAGATTTTCAAAAAAATTGGCCATTTTTTCCCCACACCTCTGCTCAATATGAGCCGAAACCTATTTTGGATAAAAATCAAAATGCCCCAAAATAACCACTACTGACATGAAATTTAATTAAAATGTAGCCAGTGGTTTAGGAGAAAGAGGCTCAAACACCACCTTCACGACGGACGCCAGACGACGGACGATGGACGACGGACGAAAAGTGATCAGAAAAGCTCACCCTGACTTTCAGTCAGGTGAGCTAATAAGGGACATAACTCATGTAAGATTTCTTAGACAAAACCCTAGGTACAAGGGCATCCGTTCCCCCAAGCTGCCCTATCACCATACCAAAGAACATTAAAATCCGACAACTGATGTTCGAGTTATAATACAAATTGTTCGTACGGACGGACGGACGGAAAAAGACAATAAGGGACATAACTCCTGTAAGATTTGTCGGACGAAACCCTAGGTACAAAGGCATCCGTTCCCCCAAGCAGGCCTATCACCATACCAAAGAACATTAAAATCCGACAACTGATGTTCAAGTAAAAATACAAAATGTTCGGACGGATGGACGGACGGACGGACAGATGGACGGATGGACGGAAACCTCCACTATATACCCCTCGAAAAAAATTTTCGGGGGCATAATAACAAGATATTTTCACATTAGTGATTATCTGATTGAGGGCTAGATTATGTTTGGTGGTCTGAATTTGTTATTCAAAACTTGTTTTATTACAAATTATGGGGGAGTGCCCTCTCCAATAATTTGTAATAAAACAAATTTATATAAACAAAATATTATTTGTGTTTGACTGAATATGAAATATAAGCAAGGAAAGTGTTGGCTTTTGCTCTAGTATCCTCATTTTTTGAAAGCCCTGATAGTGGCTTCTAGTACTCAACAAGTTGAGTCTTGACAGCAGGATTATATTAGTATTTTAAGATGCGATAACATTTTGCTCAATGTTTATCACTGAGCACTATACAGGAGAAAATAGAAATTTGAGGTTAAAACTTTGAAATAATCGGAAAATAATAACAAAACAAATGACCAAGTATCAAGTATCAACGTGCTGTTTGATTTTGTACTTAATAACACTTACAAAAGTATCAAAGGGTTAAATGATTTTGTACGTAGTAACACGTACAAAAGTATCAAAGGGTTAAGGTCACATACTTATGCACAATGGCTAATCGTAACCACAACAGTTTTACAGGTGGGGGAAGCCAGAGTACCTGGAGAGAACCACCAAACATCGACAAGCAACTGTCAGCTCAACAAGCTCTGTTCAAGCAGGGTTAGAACAGTTGAAGACGTGTACCATCAACAAGCAGTATGCCTTAGTACACGGCATCATCGTGCCCCCATGTAGGCAACCGGGATAAAGTGCCTTGCCCAAGGACACAACGTGGGTCATCCCCTCTAGCATAGAAGTCCAATAGTCTACCACTGAGCCACTGCGCTCCCTATGCAAGTAACTAATTCCCAATTCAACAGCAAGTAATGAACAATAACCTTTGAGGATGTGAACTTCAAAGAATCTGTATTACATCACAATGTATTGGTTCAATGACCTGGCTGTGATTTCCAGTCAATGCTCATACTGGCAGCCAAGACTTGACCAGTAAACACTACCAGAGTCTATTTATCATCATGAAGAAAACTTTCCCATTACTCCATGCAGAAGCACATGCCTAGAAATGTAAAGGTTTGCTCAAATAAGAATCGGGACTTTACTGTAAATTACAGGTTGAGCAGTGATGGCAGATATTAATCATGGGAAGACACTGTAAGTAACAGAATTTCCCCACTCTGATCAGTTCTAGGTGCCTTTCAAAAGAAGATGGGAAAATCCCTATGCTCTTTAAATATCAACTGACCACTCATGCAGTTAATGTATTAGAAAACCAACTAGAAGAATTTGTAAATGAAAAATAAACACTTGTCTTTTCTACTTTATTAACAAACATTTTAGAAAGAAAATGGTGCTCACCTCTTGTACTGTGTCTTTTAATTTTTGGTATGTTAAAACTCATGTTACAGGAACATGTGGAATGAAGTTATTAAGTGTGCATACCTGCAATAATTGTAGGGAAAAAAAATGTATAATTTGTTAATTCAATATCTTAACCCCTAGAACTCTGATAGTTCAACCGAATTTTCTCTAATCACTGTTTTTCTCTAGTTTAACTATGAATGTAACCAATTATACCCTGTTTGACAGAGCTCATTCAGCTCTGTCAAACAAGGTATATTTGGTTAGATATCAAACTACATTATGGAAAATATTTGCTGCTGAAAACTGTGCTGTTTTGACATCAGTGTGCAGAGGGTTAATACTTTGTCATTGGTAATGGTACTGGGAAATTTCTCAAAATTGTTCATTTCAGCCTTTCCAAACTTCTTCAAGGGACAATAAGCAGGTGAATTTTAAAAAAAAAAAGTTCACTGTTTAATGAAATCACAATCGGGTGACCATTTTCTTTAGAAGATTAACTGTGCTATATTTAATATATATGGAATACAAAGTTATTGTTCCAATAAAGCCCAGTAGTCCTTTAAATAAAGTACAGCTGTTGTTTGTGACAGGCAATTAATTAAGATAGCAGCAAAGGTAAATTTATCATTTATCATCAAAAATGACGTCAGGATATTGTGTTTACTTGTTTAGGAATTCTTGCGATCACTTTTGGGCAACTCATGTTTATCTCTCAGCAAAGTATCTTCTGAAAATTCATCTCCATTTTAATATTATTTAGTAATAGATTTAAATTATATCACGCTGCTTCTGTTGCACAACACTTTGCAATCAGTTTTTATGCTCTTTTCACATAAAAGCAAATCCGAGAGTCAATATTTTTTACAAATTGATAGCTTAGTGCCCTTTTAAGTTTTAAGTGTGTACTATATATACAATAATTCATGTACTGAGTTTATTTTTTGGCCTTCCTTCTCTTAAAAGTAATCCAGGCAGGTGTACATACACTATACTTTATTCTGACTTCTCTCTCTGTAAAGCACATGACAATAGAATAATTTCAGGCCATCATGTTTGCTATACCCAGTGCTTCATTAATTAAATTTTTGATGATTATTTATATAATTAATGTTTGGAATCTAATATTGCATCTGTGGAAATATTGTCCACCTTGGAAAGTATTTAGTTCTCAAATTAATAGTAATGTTGCCTGGCTGGTTTCATATCCAGTTGTACTCATTAGAGGCTTTGTCACAAAGCCTCTGATGAGTGTACATCAAGAGTACAAAACCAGTCAGGCAACATTACAATGAATTGTGAAAACTAATACAGTGGCAACACAGTATAGAACCACAGCTCTCGATACAGTTATTCAGCTGGATATGTTGATTTTTCAAGAAGAGCACAAATTCTAATCAACACAGCTAGGGATATTTTGCATCTAAATTATCTCTCCTTTTGACGGGCCTTACAATGTCTATGTTTTCTGGAACCTCTCAGTGTGGCCTTTCCAGAAGAAAACAACACACAATCAAAATCTTACAAAATCATTCAAATACACTCAGCTGAATGACACAGTTGATTGCCCCAAAAATAGGTCAAATGGTCAAAATTTTCTCATTTTGGGTATAAATTTCCAATTTTCGTGCATTGGTAGAAATAAAACTATGTTAGGCCCCACAAAGTAGATCTTCTGTTTCTCAGGTCATTTTTTGGTAAAATTGCATGTAAGCGCACGGTTTTTAATTTAATTTTTTATTTTTGTAATTATTTCTTTGGCATAAAAGTTCATGTTCTTGGTTTGTTTTATGTTTTAGGCCTCATAATCCACAGAATAGCATATAAGTGGTGGTGTATTTCACCACTTGAGGGTAAGAATGCTTTGCAATGCTTGAAGCATTGCGGAGCCTTGTTGCGCTCAAGGGACAAATTTATAAATTTTATTAACTTGGGTAAAATATCAGACATAAATCATTTAATTTTTAGTTTTTTAAGTTTGCATTGGTTATAAAAAGAGAGCATGCGGCAGCCAAAATGACCATGACGGAGGGCCTGAGAAACAGATTTTTAACTTTTTGAGGCCTTATAGGAATTCTTTATTCCCCCATTGAGGATTATACAACATAAGATGAACATTCTGACAAAGAAAAATCATATGGTTTTCTTGTTCATCTCTTCAAAAGGATTTCTCAGAATAAATTCACACAAAAACTGTTCCATTTGTCACCTGCAAAATGCCAGCTCCCAAACAAGAGTGGGTTAGTTATTAAACATTCCTGTATAACCTTGACCTCCAACTGAAATGCACCTAACTGTGTATAGTTTGAATCAACACCATCCGCAAATTATTTGGGCCATACCACCATTAAAGAGCATTATGTATCAAATCCACACCATCACAAATTATGGCCCAAGATAGCCATTTGACCAGAAATATCCAATGACCCCGGATATGATCTTTTAATAGAAAACAAGACCATATGAGCCACGTAACACCCCCAATCAAGAAATGCCATATATGCCTAAATCTTCCTACCCTACACTGGTTTAGGGACACAGCTAAAAATGCTACAAAGGCTCTTACAAAAGAAACATACAAGAAATTATATCTGTCTAATTCCCCGGACCGCATGCAAATAACAACCAGAGGCTCTAGTGAGCCTAAAATGCTCACCTGGCTCAAATTGTCAAAAGAGATGAGTGTTTCAGTAAGTGATCAGCAGCAATAGCAATTTTTTGATTTGCTATGACACAACCAAAGGCAACTTTTTTGGCCATTCATTTCTGTTGGTCCTAGGAAAGCTTCCTAGCAAGCTCTGTTTTGTGAAGTATTAAAAAACAACAACCGAATGAAATTTTTGTTTTGTTTTCAACTACTGTAGTTCTCTCTAGCCCCTCTAGATGTCACATACCAAATATGAAAGGATTCTCGCTAGCAGGTCTGAAAAAGAAGATTTTTTAAGATAGTTTCTCATATTACATTAAGTTAAAATTTGGGCTCCAATAAAGAGCCCAAATATTCATCCAGGGATCCCATTTGAACAAACTTGAATCTAACCCCCCTAAAGATGCTGCATACCAAATATCAAAAGAATCTGACTGGTGAATCTGAAGAAGAAGATTTTGAAAGAATATCCCCCATATTGCATCAAGTTAATAGGAATTTTAAGTGACAAATAAGTCCTAATAAAATCAGGAAGACAAACCCTAACCCATTATTATCCCTGCATTTTCAAAAATGCAGGGATATAGTCGTGATCTCCGTCCGTCCCTCCGTCCATCACACCCTGAAAGGCTCCTAGGGTATTCAATTTGAAACGTTTAAACTATGCTAATGTGTTCAGGTAACATCTCTAGATGTGCATGAAGGTTTCGAAATTTTGATTTAGCCACAGGTGGTTCCAGTGGAACCACTTTTATCGTTGGAAAATCAGTTTTCATCGAAAGGTTCCTAGGGTATTTAATTCGAAACATTAAAACTATGCTAATTAAGGCTGTCACGATAATGAATTTTCATAATCGATTATTTTGTCTTAAAAATCGCCGGTTATTCAATTATTTATGGTTAATATTTCTGTCTCGTTTCCTAGAACTTCGTCTATGAAATAACTTGGGAGGCGTTGAAAATTAAAATATCCTAATCGTAAATGAAGCAAACGAACACCAAACCTTGAAAAATTTGACAAAACAGAATCTACATCACGTAGATTCAAACTTCAAATCATAGAAAAATGCATACTAAACTGACTTATGGCCCCATCCGTGCTCAATGCGTAATGATTATGAATTTAGCCTCAGGGAATGTCAAGTCAACAAAGCTTTACACGTGGAAATGAAACTTCCGGTTGCGGTACGTCGGAGAACAAAATAAATCATCATACTTTAAAAATAAATAACATGGCATTTCGAAGTTTTTCCCTCTTGACTTTCCATATGTTAAAATTGCTTATCAAGTATCAAATTGATAAAAACAAAAACAACTCAATTACTCAACACTCGACGATGTCTTAGTCGTAACAACGTTGATGTTTTTTTGGCAGGTCACATGACTCACATCAAAGGAATGAGAAGTATTGGGAACTGAGTAATCACGCATACGATGATGACTGTGTTTCGGCTAACTTTAACTCGCGTGGTGCCGCGACTTGAAGCTATATATTGGTTTTATGTTTTAACCCCGTTCACACACACATTTGTTGTCGAAATAGGTCCTTTATGTGAAACAATAGCTTGTGAATCAATATTTCCCCTTTGTTTAACAAAAAGGTATGATGGCACATGTCCAGTCAAGTAATCAATCATTGAAAAAAATCGTTGATCAGGCGTGTACATTTGAGGCAAACGATCGTTTCGTTACCCTATCGTTCGCCCAAATTCAATTTCAGGTAAACGATGGATCGCTCTCCTGGAGAAATGGCCAGTTGGCGACCTCAACAGCTGTACTAACTTCCACAGGTAACAAATTAATTCCGTACCAGCTGTTTTGACATAAAATGCTTTCCTGCCGTTTCAACTTCAAGTGCACAATTCTACATGCAACACTATTTTTGTCACACAGACAAAATATAGATCAACAAACTGCGTTTCATCAGCATTGCCGAACTAAAAATAGCATGTGTTATCCAGTCATGACTGCCAGTCTATGTATGGATCTGAAGTGACAGAACATGGAATTGTGGTTTTATGGGACTTCCCATGTTTGCTGACAGCGGTGCTTTTCAACGCCGTCAATGATGTGTTTTACTTTCAACGGTTAACCCATCAGTGAATGATCGCCAAATGGCACTCTTGCTTTGGGACACTCATAAAACACAAACCAGTATGTTTTATAAACATTTTATCCTTTGGAAAGCACGACATTCGCCGCCAATATTAATTATTCACCAGTCGGAGTCCAACCCTTTTTGTGTTCTTTTTTTCTAAACCTGCACACGGCGTGTGTGTCGCAAACTAAGAGGGTACGATACTATCAAACAGCAGTTATTGACATGACAATGACGTTGAATGATTAAGCAAACGATCGTTTACCAACATTTAAATTGGGTAAATGAAACAATCGTTATCCAAGCCTACTTAGGGGAGTACGATGAATGGCTGACCTAAAGTTTTGAAATGTACAGGCCTGAGACATTGTATACACTCTCGAAAGCACACACATATATGTAAACACATAAAACCAGTATTGTGCAGACAATATATTCCACCACAAAATGTCAGGATAATTTACTTTGGTGTTCAGTTTTCTTCATATAATTCTACAGCTTTCTCATGTAACGGAGGCTTCTATACCACTATGGCTATACTGACCGAACCATGATGTCTTAAACAGACATATATATTACATAGCATTTTTACCCTGGAAACCTCTGTCAACAGACTGATGGACAGACAGATAACCTGATACCATTAGAACCCTAATACCAGTAAATTATTATCATAATGGTAATGCAATAGGATTCAGTATGTCTCCTTAACATGTTCGTATTCAGAATCTGTATTAGGCAGACATTATATACACTCTAGAAAGCACACACATATATGTAAACACATAAAACCAGTATTGTGCAGACAATATTTTCCATCACAAAATATCAGGACAATTTACTTTGGTGTTCAGTTTTCTTCATATAATTCTACAGCTTTCTCATGTAACAGAGGCTTCTATACCTCTATGCCTATACTGACTGAACCACGATGGTTATATGCAAATTCTGTCTTAGACAGGCATATATATTGCATACACTCTAGCAGGCACACACATTCAACAAATGATAACAATTTTGGATGTTTACAAGTCTATTTTATCATGTTATTAAATTAATTCTAATAAGACCGTCACGGCAATGTTTTTAAAATGAAGCGGTCCAGGTCACTGCATATGGGTAGCTGTTCCTCCAGTAATCATGGTAATTGGGCATTCTTTATCAATGTAATATTATATTTGAACGTTGCAGATTTCAACCAACGATAGTAATTTTGGATGTTTACAAATTTATTTTATCATGATATTCACTTGGGAAAAGCTCGGACCAAGCAGAACATAATACACTGAAGTGTATGATGAAGACATAAATTTTCATTATTCTTACCATGGCTTTGGAAACCAAGTGTTTGTGGGACATCAGATTAAAATGGTCTTTTCCTCATCTGATGGGGAGTCTGTGTGTGAACTTTCATGATGTTCAATGGAAAGGAAATCCCTTAGAAACCAGAAACCATTTTTGAATTGCTTTTGTTTTGTGACCTTGACCTTTCAATAATCCATTCCAATATTGATAAGGTATTTCCTTATTTAATGGGGTATATATATGATTGATGGATTGATTGATTGATTGAGGGTCTTACGTCACTTTCAGTTTCGTAGACCATATCACAACATTGTCATTTTAGTGGGGGGAGGAAAATCCGAGCATCACTTTTGCACCTAGACATCTTAGCTCATAGGTGATCAGACGATGCCTGGTGAACCCTCCAGCCTCTGGCAGTTAGGTGGCAACCTCTCCAGATACCGTAAACAACAAAGACTCAGAACTCTTCTGACAACTGCCATCGCCAGGGTTCGATCTCGCGACGCATCGCCGGAGGAGACAGCTTGGAGTACAATACTTTGCCGACTGAGCCGCCTAGGCCCACAGGGAATATATATGTTTGTGATGTTTCATAACAATGGATGGAACGGAATAGCATTTTTACCCTGGAAACCTCTGTCTACAGACTGATGGACAGACAGATAACCTGATACCATTAGAACCCTAATACCAGTAAAATTATTATCATGATGGTAATACAATAGGATTCAGTATGTCTCCTTAACATGTTCATATTCAGAATCTGTATTAGGCAGACATCAGGCGTGTACAGTTGAGGCAAACGATCGTTTCGTTACCCTATCGTTCGCCCAAATTCAATTTCAGGTAAACGATGGATTCATCTCCTGGAGCAATGGCCAGTTGGCGACCTCAACAGCTGTACTAACTTCCACAGGCAACAAATTAATTCCGTACCAGCTGTTTTGACATAAAATGCTTTCCTGCCGTTTCAACTTCAAGTGCACAATTCTACATGCAACACTATTTTTGTCACACAGACAAAATATAGATCAACAAACTGCGTTTCATCAGCATTGCCGAACTAAAAATAGCATGTGTTATCCAGTCATGACTGCCAGTCTATGTATGGATCTGAAGTGACAGAACATGGAATTGTGGTTTTATGGGACTTCCCATGTTTGCTGACAGCGGTGCTTTTCAACGCCGTCAATGATGTGTTTTACTTTCAACGGTTAACCCACCAGTGAATGATCGCCAAATGGCACTCTTGCTTTGGGACACTCATAAAACACAAACCAGTATGTTTTATAAACAGTTTATCCTTTGGAAAGCACGACACCCGCCACCAATATTAATTATTCACCAGTCGGAGTCCAACCCTTTTTGTGTTCTTTTTTTCTAAACCTGCACACGGCGTGTGTGTCGCAAACTAAGAGGGTATGATACTATCAAACAGCAGTTATTGACATGACAATGACGTTGAACGATTAAGCAAACAATCGTTTACCAACATTTAAATTGGGTAAACGAAACAATCGTTATCCAAGCCTACTTAGGGGAGAACGATGAATGGTTGACCTAAAGTTTTGAAATGTACAGGCCTCGTTGATTATGACTTCAATCGACGGTTGATTGATTTTTCGATTATTCGTGACAGCCTTAATGCTAATGTGTTCAGGTAACATCTCTAAATGTGCATGAAGGTTTCGGAATTTTGATTTGGCCCTAGGTGGTTCCAGTGAAACCACTTTTATCATTAGAAAATTAGTTTTCATCGAAAGGCTCCTAGGGTATTCAATTCGTAATGTTTAAACTATGCTAAGGTGTTCAGGTAACATATCTAGATATGCATGAAGGTTTTGAAATTTTGATTTGGCCCCAGGTGGGGTTTTTTTGTGTTTTTTTTTTTATTAGGGTTTAACGACACATTAACAGATTAACAGCCAGGGTCATATCATGTGGGTGACAGTTTTACGAGTGGAGGAAGCCGGAGTACCTGGAGAGAACCTCCAAGCAACGACGAGCAGCTGTCAGCACTCCAACATTGTAACTCTGAACTCTGCACCGCAGCACAGACAGGGTTAGATTGGTTGAAGACATGCGCACCATCGACGTGCAGTACACCTTAGTACACAGCGTCATCGTGCCCCCATGTAGGCAATCGGGATTAAGTGCCTTGCCCAAGGAACAATGCGGGAGCACGAATCAGTTGCTGAAATGGTCACCCATCCAACTACTAACCGCGCTCGACGTTGCTTAACTTCGGTGATCTGACGAGAACAGGTTACCGCGACGCCACCATGCCCCCGTGCCATGCCTAGGGTATTTAATTCGAAATCTCTAAACTATGCTAATGTGTTCAGGTAACATTTCTAAATGTGCATGAAAGTTTCGGAATTTTGATTTGGTCCCAAGTGGTTCCAGTGGAACCACTTTTATCGTTAGAAAATCAGTTTTTATCAAAAGGCTCCTAGGGTATTTAATTCGAAACGTTTAAACTATGCTAAGGTGTTCAGGTACATCTCTAGATGTACATGAAGGTTTCGGAATTTTGATTGGGTCCCAGGTGGTCCCAGTACAACCACTTGTATCATGCAAAAATTATTTTTTATCGAAAGGCTCCTAAGGTGTTTAATTCAAAATGTTTAAACTATGCTAAGGTGTTCAGGTAACATCTCTAGATGTACATGAAGGTTTCGGAATTTTGATTTGGCCCCAGGTGGTTCCAGTGGAACCACTTTTATCGTTGGAACATCAGTTTTCATAGAAAGGCTCCTAGGGTACTTAATTCGAAACATTTAAACTATGTTAATGTGTTCAGGTAACATCCCTAGCTGTACAAGCCCCAGGTGGTTCCAGTGGAACCACTTTTATCGTTAGAAAATCAGTTTTCATCGAAAGGCTCCTAGGGTATTTAATTTGAAACGTTTAAACTATGCTAAGGTGCTCAGGTAACATCTCTAGATGTGCATGAAGGTTTCAGAGTTTTGATTTGGCCACAGGTGGTTCCAGTGGAACCACTTTTATCGTTAGAAAATCAGTTTCCATCGAAAGGCTCCTAGGGTATTTACTTCGAAGAGATTAAACTATACTAAGGTGTTCAGGTAACATCTCTATATGTACATGAAGGTTTCGGAATTTTGATTTGGCTCCAGGTGGTTCCAGTGAAACTACTTTTATCGTCAGAAAATCAGTTTTCCTCGAAAGGCTTTTAGGGTATTTCATTCGAAACATTTAAACTATGCTAAGGTGTTCGGGTA
The DNA here is from genome assembly GCA_031216915.1 of Pictodentalium vernedei. Lineage (NCBI taxonomy): Eukaryota > Metazoa > Mollusca > Scaphopoda > Dentaliida > Dentaliidae > Pictodentalium > Pictodentalium vernedei. Next base: position 568,878,617 of record CM062297.1, on the reverse strand, counting down.
ACATTTCTAGATGTGCATGATGGTTTCAGATTTTTGATTTGGCCCCAACTGGTTCCGGTGAAACCACTTTTATCGTAATAAAATCAGTTTTCACCTAAAGGCTCCTAGGGTATTTAATTTGAAAGGATTAAACTATGCTGATGTGTTCAGGTAACATCTCTAGATGTACATGAAGGTTTCGGAATTTTGATATGGCCCCAAGTGGTTCTGGTGGAACTACTTTTATCGTTGGAAAATTAGTTTTCATTGAAAGGCTCCAAGTGTATTTAATTCAGTGTTTCAGCGGAAATGCGGGGATACACCATTGTGTGCTTTGCACACAAATAACTCTATCTAGTTTTATTTGTGAGGACTCACAGAAAAAACACTGTGGGAACCCAAGCACTATTCTCTAAGTTCTTACAAAATTGGGTTGACAAAACCCTACACCCAGCCTCATACACATACATGTACACACACACAAGCTCTCAGGCCACCAGTCTAATTCTGTCAGGAATCAGATGCTGTTATGGCCTGCAACCAGTCCTCGTCATAATTTTATTTTCCAGCCAACTGATATATTCCAGACAATTGGGAGATAAAAAATACTATACATAGGAAGCCCAAATATTAACTCAGAGACCCGATTTGAACAAATACAAATCTTACACCTCTAGAGATGTCACATACCAAATATGAAAGGATTCTCACCAGTGGGTCTGAAAAATTTTTTAAGAAATTTTTAAAGTAGTTTTCTAATATTGCTTTAAGTTAAAATTTGGGCTCCAATAAAAAGCCCAAATATTCATCCAGGGATACCATTTGAACAAACCTAAATCTAACCCCCCTAGAGATGCTGCATACCAAATATCAAAAGAATCTGACTGGTGGATCTGAAGAAGATTTAAAAAGATTATTCCCCATATTTGCACAAAGTTAATATTCGGGCTCCCATAGGAAGCCCAAATATTAACCCAGGGTCTCAATTTGAACAGACTTCAATCTGACCCCTGTAGAGATGTTGTATACCAAGTATCAAAAGAATCTGACTGTTTGATCTGATGAAGATTTTTAAAGCTTATTCTCCATAGCGCCCTAAGTTATTTGGGCTCCTGTGTTGAGCCCAAATATGAACTGAGGGGCTCGAATTGAACACACTTGTATTTGACTGTCCTATGGATGCTGTATACCAAATATCAAAAGATTCTGATCAGCGGTTGAGAAGAAATATTTTTTTTCAATTTTTGCAAATATGCTGACTCAGCATGTTTCCAAACGCTCTTACAGAACACCCTGACACAACAATGGACATTTTTTTTAAATCCATTCTACTGGTCAAAAGGATGCTTCACACCAAATAACAGTTCTTTGTTCCATGTAGTTTGAGAATTATGGGCATTTCAATTTTTTTCTATTTTTAGCCCCTGGGGTACCCACAGGGTTACGAAAAAAAAAATTTCAGGCATCAATCAAATACTTTGGACCCACTTATACTACCTGCCAAATTTGGTTCAAATCAGCCCATCGGTTCTTGAAATAGAAATTTTAGGCAGAGCCCAAAATGGGTATGTGCCCACAGAGAGACCAAATATTGACCAACTTCCCTTTAACAAACTTTAATCTTCAACACCAAAGAGTGTTCCATACCATATACCAAGGCAATCTCTCTGGTGGTTCACAAGAAGAAGATTTTTAGGCTTTGGCATCATTGACCAGAGCCCGAAGAAGGCAGCCACTTCATTTGAGCAAAATATAAAGGGTGTACTCCAGGGATGGTTTGTGCAGTATTTGTTTGAATTTGGCTGAATGGCTGTGAAAAAGAAGCCAAGTTTGCAAAAGTTAACGGACGGCGGATGCCAAGTGATGGCAATAGCTCACACTGACTTGCAGTCAGGTGAGCTAAAAGGGTCCTCAGACGGCTCCTGCAACTGACGAAGACAGGTGGAGAAAGAAGCAGCATTTCTCAAGTAACAACATCCGACAACTTGACGGAGTTAGCATAAGCCCAGGGGGTAGACAAGGCACGTACCTCGTGGGCAGAAATACAACAGGTAATACAATCATCAGTCGATAGACAAGTGTAGGACGCACGCATAGCAAGACAAATCCACCGAGAAATGGATTGAGGAGAGGTCTTCTGTCGACCAGAAATAAGAGACAGAAAGAATCATTTCTTGCCTTTCCAAATGAACTGCGTCCGGTTGAGATAATGCGAAGTGCACAAACTGGACAGAGCAAAGGGCGATTACCCTCAGCAGAAGGAAGAGCTCTGATACAGATAGGAGGTGGAGTTGTTTCTGGTATCTGATTCTTGGCCAGAAAGGAGCAATCAGTGGTAAAAGCAACACTGTTGGAGGAGCTCCTGAAAAAGGCTGGATCAACTGAGAGGGCATGAAGCTCACTAACCCTTCTGGCGGAGGCAAAAGCCATCAGAAAAGCCATCTTGTATGTGAGAAAATGCATATCCACCTGGAATAAAGGTTCAAACAGCACCCCCCCCCCCCCCCAAGCAAAGCAGCACCCAAGAAAGATTCCATCTTGGGGTAAGCTGCAAAATTCTAGGCCTTTTCAAAGAAAAGTGCCGAATAAGCTTGGAGAGGTATGGATTAGTGCCGATACGATGCTTTCCCACATACGAAAAGGTCTTCGAAAGCATGGACCTGTACACTTTGATGGTAACAGGCTGGATACCCCGAGTTTCAAACAGATATACAAGAAACTCCGCAAACGGTGTTATCGAAGGATCGGCATAATCAACAGAGTGATCAGCACACCATTGATAGAAGAACTTCCACTTAGCCGCATAGGCTAAACCGGTGGAGCGCCACCTTGAAGAAGAAATGCACTCCACTGCTCGTCTTGAAAACCTACCTCGGGTGACCTTGGCAAAGAAGGTCACGACATAGAGGGAGACATGCTGGAACAACCGCCAACAGAGCGGAGCTGTTTGATGCACACCCGTTGAGGCAACAGGGGAACGATCAGAATGATTCTTCAACTGCAGGTTCATATTTTAGAACCTAAGGCAGAATCGGAACCGACGGGAAGGCGTAGCTGACTAGAACATTCCAATCGAGTGACAGAGCATCCACGGCAAAAGCCAGAGGATCTGGACACAGGGACACAAAAGTGTCCACCTGATGGTTCCAATGGGTTGCAAAAAGATTGGTGTGGGGCTGACTCCAGAGATCGCAGAGTGACTGGAACACTGCCCTGTTAAGCATCCAATCGGTTGAAATGACCCTGCCCCATCAAGACGGAATCGGGTAGGACATTCAGACGACGAGGAATGTGACGAACCACCACTCCGGCATTGACATCCTGAGCTAGCAGTAGAAGATCCCGAGCCAATTCGTGCATGGGAACCGAGTGCGTGCCACCCTGGTTCCAAATGTAAGCGACCGCTGTCGAATTGTCGAACAACATTAGGTCCTGACAATTTGAAAGGTGGGGGATCCACTGTCAGAAACTCAGAAGAAGAGCAAGAAGCTCCTTCTGGTTGATGTGAAGAGCTGCTGATCCTGGTCCCATACCATGTGAAGGGAAAGACCTAGACGATCAAACGTTACACCCCATCTGGAATCTGCCATCAGAACACGATCGGACGTCCAACGGAACATCCATCCAGGGAAGAAGGTGACAATGAAGAGTGTCTGGTAACTGAATGGTAACTGAATGGTAACTGAATCACCAGATCCAGAGGATCAACATTCGGCCTCCAACGACTGAGCAGAAAGTGTTGGAGAGGTCTGACATGCAGCCGACCTAGAGGAATGAGATCCATCACCAAACCACAGAGACCGAGCAGCCGGAGAATACTCTGAGCTATCGCGGAAGTGGACTGGGTCAGTCAGGGCGAAAGCCGCAGGACCAGAGTGCATGGACGGAAACGCAACAGAGTCCATGGTGACCCCACCATGAACATCTGAATCCAAGGAAAAAGCTGCTGGGCTCAATGGCTGAAAGACCACAGCAGAGGGTTCAGCCGACAGCCCCTTCTGACTTTGCCAAGTTGAAGTCTGGGAAGGCTGAGGGTGATATCCCACGTCCACACTACCAGACATCTCTGCCAAGGATAAGCTGAGGCCGGCTGAAATGGTGACCGAAGATGTGACAGAACAGCAGTAGCAGCAGATACATCGGGAGCTATTGAAACCAGTGGAAAGGTGGAGACAGCAACCAAGCTCGGCTCCAAAGGAGGAGTCATAACCCTAGTGACAGCCTCAGATGTCGACTGGAGAGGGACAACAGTCCCAGAACCAGGCATCTCTTCACCGGACAACTCAACAGCTCCCACAGTATCTACAACAGAAAAAGAGTGCACATCCCTCACGGAGGGGGTATAACTCTCACCAGACGTGGTCGTGTCGAGAGGCACCGGACGACAGCATTCCCCTTTCCCGTGGGTGCGGGAGGAACAGCCACAAGAATGCACCACACGGGTTCACAGGAGCCCAAAAGGTGGATGACCAAGACCCAAAGAGCACACAGGGACGATTGGACAAACACCCATTACAAGTGGAACAAGAAGCATGTGAATCGTCCACATGTGGGGCAAAAGGCATTGCCCACAAGGAACAGTCCTGGGCATACCAGAGGTGAGAGCAGTAGAAGAAAAGGTGAACTCAACAGATCTAAAAGAAGTAGAACACCCCGAACTACGAGAGGAAGGTGGTAGAACGGAGGGGAGAAATCCTGCCCATGCAGCCCTCCCACTGACACCTAACTCCAATAAGAATGTCCAAAAGGACAACATAAATTGTCAACCAAACAATAATGTCCGAACCGCATGGTACAGGAAAGTCGAAAATTTCCCAGTCGAAATAACTTATTTCAAATAGAAATTTATATTTTTTCTCTTCAAATAAGTGTCTGCATGGCAACCTCTATAAAAATATTTTCTGTGATAATACCAGTCATTTTCATTATCCCATTATCTAACACAGTTGAAAGATCTTGATACTTGCAAACAAAACTAGAGCAGGCCACCAGGGTGGCTTATACCCGGATACAGCAATGAGAGTGAGAAACTGGAAAATTTGTAGGTTAAAGGTCACTGTGCCCTTGACCTTTGGCACAATTACACCAACAAGGGAAATGCAAAGCGTGGGCTACTGCCCCCGACCCGTATGCAAGTTCGAATTTGCTCTGATGCATTGTGGGACAGAAAAATTTTCTAAGTGGAAAGAGTGAAAATAGAAAAAGTTGAAAAAAGGGTCATAACTCTGGGAAAAATTATTGGACGGAACCTGTTCCTCGCACATACCCATTTCCCACGCAGGTCTATCACCATACCAAAGAAGATCCAAATCCGAGTGATGGCTCTGAAATTACAATGCAAAATGTTTGTACAGACAGACTAACAGACGGACGGACGGATGGACTGAGGGCTTCACTAGATACCTTCAAATCCTCCTACGGAGGATGGATGCATAAAGAAATAGGGTTCTTCCTCTCATCATACACTACCCACATGTCAGCTGTGGTTACAAAGACAATTATTGTCATTGGATATGTACATTCTGTTGGGTGAAGGTCCAAATATTTAAAAAGAGACGATATAATAGATTAGAATCTTCCAGAATAATCAAGACATTGTAAATGGCATTTCTTGTTTCCAACTCCATCTCACCTCTTGTGAAGTGCAGGAAGAACGGCTGTCAACTTTCAGTCTATAACTTCTTGTCGTCTTTAACTGTTCATACCAACATCTGTTACAAACTGTACGTTCTTGTCTAAAAAAATGACTTTACAGCACAAAAATGACCACTGTGGTTACTTTGGGTGCAACCTTATTTCAAATACCGTTATTTACTGACAACTACTGAAAACTAGAGGAGTGACTGTCCCAGATGGGCCTGTCCATACCCCCCCCCCCCACCCCCACCACCCCGCTCCCAGTATTCTAAGACGAAAAGGGGCATAACTCTTGCAAAAAAAGGTCCGATCAAAACTATAAAAGTAAACATCCATACCAAGTTTCAAAGGAATCGTCCCATAAACATCTGAGAAAATCTCCGGAAAAAAATTCTAGGCCTGCTATTTCAAGTTGAAAAGGGGCATAATTCTGGAAAAAACAAGTGCAATGTTCACCAATTGCCAGCGATCAGACAATCATCCCCCATGGTAGGTGGATTGCTGTGAAATATATTGATATTTTCTCAATAAAATCCAAACAAATATAGATATCAAAGGAACAACTTAAACTAGTCCCAGTGTTACACATATTTCTGTGGCTTTACTGGAACAAAAATGGCCGCCAGTCAGCCATCTTTAATTTTTCCGAAAAAAGTTTATGTGCATCAATTTTACATAATGTCCCATCAAATGTGAAAATCTGAAACAAAAGCGTGAAAGAATCTCTGAGATACAGGTGGTAACAGTACACAACATAATACGCACAAAAATATTACCAGAAAAAAGGTTAAGTAAGGCTAATTTTCATAATTCATGCACGAGAAAAAACCTGAATGATATGTTATTTATCTTGTGCTGCGAGACCTGCATACCAAAAATTATTGAAATCGGAAATGTCGATCAGAAGTTCTGAGCGTATAACGAATCACATGTAGTGTTCAACTGATTACCAAAAATGGCTGCTTACCAATTACAGGTTATTTGAGCTCACAATCGGCCGATTCCGATGCCAATTCCGATTGTAATATTGTGCACTACTAGACAAGTCGAGTCTCGCAAAGAACTATATTAAATTGAACATATTTTACAGCGTTGACAATCCATTCACTACTGGATAAGTCGGGACTCGAAAGAACTACATTAAATTGAACATATTTCACAGGGTTAAACACCATTGACTCAGGTCCAGTACAATTACCAGTCGCATACAAATGGGCGGTAAACATGGCTCTCAGAGCCACATTTAGCACCCAAATGCACGCAACTGGAAATTTTGACAGCAACCAGAGTCAATAGAGTGCAACCTTCACTTTTCCGATATGAACTGGCAATTGCCACAAGACCACACAATTGTAAGCTTTACTGGTCATTTAACTTGTATACCCCGTAAATGAATGGTATCATTGACATCATTTTACATAAACAATTGAACAGAAGATAATAAAATGCGGTTTATGAATCATCACAAAATGATTGGCAACAATCGGTTGAACCGATGTTCCAGAAGCTGTTGCCATTGTCATCTGATTGCCCACAATAGGCCGATTGTGGTGGCCAGTTCCGATCATTGGTTGAACACTAATCACACACAATTTCCAACAAAAATCGCCACCAGTTGGCCATCTTGCATTTTTTTTCGGAAAAGAATTGACGTGCATCAGTTTTTCCTAATGCCCCATCAAATATGAAAGTTTGAAACAAAAGCGTCAAAGCATCTCAGATACAGGTGGTAACAGTACACAACATAATAAGAAGAAAAATATTACTCGAAACAAGAGGCCCCACGGGGCCTGAAGCGCTCATCTTGTACAGAACACAATTTAAACAGAGTCCAAGAATGAGTCTACATTAAGCAAGCCATCTCCATAGGCTACACTGTCAATCCTTGAGTCCCTCAGGAGTGACAAAAATAATATGGGCATCATGCCTTTTCTTCAGTTGATCCTAAGTAAAATGTAGAGTTCCCCTATGAAGCCCCTTGATACAACCTATGTGGATTAATCTTAGTACCTCTAGAGGGTACTGAATACAAAATTTTTAATTCATCAGCAAAATGGCCAATTCCGGCTCCCATAGAGAGCCCAAATATTAACCCAGGCTCTTGATTTGAACACAGTTAAATCTGGCTTCCCTAGAGATGTTGTGTACCGAATATGAAAGCATTCTGACTGTTGGACCTGAAGAAGAGAAATTGTAAAGAAATTTCTTCGAATTGCACTAAGTTCAAATTTGGGCTACCATAGCGAGCCCAAATATTAACCTATGGATCCGATTTGAACAAACTTGAATCTGACCCCCCCCCCCCCCCCCCCCCCCCCCCCCCCCTAGAGATGTTGTATACCAAATGTGAAAGCATTCTGACAAGTGAATCTGAAGAAGATTTTTGAAGAAATTCCCTCATGTTGTACTAAGTTAAATTTCATGTTCCCATATGGAGTCCAAATATTAACTTAGGCACTCGAATTGAACAACCTGGAATCTGACCCCCTAGAGATGTTGTATACCAACTATAAGAGCATTCCGACTGGTGGATCTGAAGAAAAAGATTTTTATAGAAATTTCCTCATATTGCACTAAGTAAAAATTTGGGCTACCATAGTGAGCCCAAATATATACCTAAGGATCTGATTTGAACAAACTTGAATCTGACCCCCATGGAGATGTTGCATACCAAATATCAAAGCATTCTGACTGATGGATCTGAAGAAGAAGATTTTTTTAAATTACCCTCCATATTGAACAAAGATAAAATTTGGGCTTCCGTAGGAAGCCCAAATACTGACCTAGGGACTTGGTTTGAACAATCTAGAATCTGACCCTCATAACAATGACGTATACCAAATATTAAAAGATTCTGACTGGTGATTCTGAAGAAGAAGATTTTTAAAGAATATTCCCCATATACCTATGTTAAAACTTCGGGCTCCTGTAGAGAGCCCAAACATGAACCAATGAGCTTTATTTCAACAAACTTTTATCTGACCCCCCTATGAATGCTGTATACCAAATATCAAAAGATTCTGGTGATTGGTTCTGGAGAAAAGATTTTTTTAAATTTTTGCAAATATGCTGACTCAGCATTTTTTCGATGCCCATTACATAACACCCTAACATAACCGATGGCAATTTTTTTTACCACTCAATTCTACTGGTCATAAGGATACTTCATTCCAAATAAAAGCTCTCTGTTCCGTGGGGTTTGGGAAATATGGGCGTTCGAAAATATTTCTATTTTTAGCTCCCAGGGTTCCCATGGGGATGCGGGAATTTTTTTTTTTGCATGGGTCAAGTACTTATGACCCAATACTACCACAAACCAAATTTGGTTCATACCGGACCATCGGTTCAGAAAATAGAAATTTTGGGCGGGGCCAAAAATCTTACCCCTCCTATTACAAAGCCAAATATTACTTCACGAACTTCGTTTGAACAAACTTGATTCTACACCTCATATGGAAGCTCCATAGCAAATATCAAGTCATTGTACACACTGGTTCTTGAGAAGAAGATTTTTAAAATATTTTGGAGCATTTTCCCCCACTCCCTCCCTATGGGGCTGGGCATGCTGAGTTGAACAAAAATGAAATGCCCCTTTGGGACCATCACTCACACAAACTTTCACTTGAATTGGCCCAGTGGCTTTGGAGAAGAAGACCAAAGCATGGTGTTGACGGACGCCGGACGCCGGACGACAGAAGACGGACGACGGACGGAGAGTGATGAGATTAGCTCAGCTTGACTTTGTAAGGCTAATATGCATAATTCATGCACAAGAAAAAAACCTGTTGGATATGTCATATATCTTATGCTGCTAGACCTTCATACCAAAAATTATTGAAATCGGAAAGGTCGTTCAGAAGTTCTGGGCGTATAAGAAATTACACTCCGTTTTCAACAAAAAATGGCGACCAGTCAGCCATCTTGAATTTTTTCTGAAAATTTTTTTTCCTAATGTCCCATCAAATCTGAAAATTTGAAACAAAAGTGCCTAAGCATCTCTGAGATACAGGTGGTAACAGGACAGAGGGATGGATGGAGGGATGGACAGACAGACGGAGTGCAATCCAATAGTCCCCTTCATGGTGAAACAGCGGGGGAATAATAATCCGACCGGAACTATAATCGCAGGTGCACAGGTTCCCATGGTAGTGATCTTTCATTCCATGTTTCGAGCAGATTGGTCCATGAACGTCTGTGAAAATCTCAGGAGAAAATTATGTCTATGGACGGATGGATGGTCAGGTGGATGGATGGATGGATGGACAGACAGAGGAATGGGCGGATAAGGTGATTCCAGTATACCCCCTCCCCACCCCCCGCCCCACCCCCACAACTCGTTGCAGGGGGTATAATAATACTTACCATAATCTGGCAAAATATGGCTTCAACTAAGTCACTTGCAGATATTTATATTATTCAACAACACTCCAAAATAGCATGCTGTTTGGAAAGGTTTACTGCATATATTCAACAGATATTATAATGTACTACATGTATTTCACATCAACCTGTAACAAAAATTAAAATGAAAGTGTCAATGACACTGTAGCTCAACTTGACAAACATAAACTTGGTAAGTTATAAATGAAATGGCAAAATTGAAGATCATTGGAACCAATGTTATTTGATGAAATTTCAACATAACTGAATTGTGTGTGCACAACGACAGAGTAATCCATGCATTTTTAAATGTAAACTGTATCTAAAGGTCTTGCCTAATGTGCACACTAAGTTCAAAAACAATCCTATGATAAATGTGGCCTGTAGGCCATGTCAAAGAAGAATGTTGATGCCAACAGCAACAATTTTTGATGGAAATGAAAAGAAAATCAATAGGTCCTATCTTTGTCACCTTGCACAAGCATATACAAAGTTTCAAAACAACCTGATAATGAGGCATGCCAAAGGAAGATGTTAATGCACAAATGCACTAAGTAGAAGGTCACTGCTTGTGGCAATGGGTTTTTTTTTTTTTTTCCTTTTTTTTTTTTTTTTTTGGGGGGGGGGGGGGGGGGGATTCATAGATATACCCTGTAGAGAGTGCAAAAGGGATAAGTTGATGCACAAATGCAGTAAGTTCAAAGGCTGGGGATAACGACAATAATTTTTTATGGAAATGAAAAAAAGCAATAGCTTACATCTAGAGATCACCCCGAACACACTAAGTTTCAAAAGTGATCCGATCATAAATGTGCCCTGAAGGGTGTGTTAAAGGGAAATATTGAGGTCTGACTAAACTGAGTTCAAAGGTCAGCGGCAACCATTTTTGACAGAAATGGAAGAAAATTGACAGCTCCCATATAGATGTCACCCCACACAAGCACACCAAATTTGCAAGCGATCCAATCATAAAAGTTCATCGAAGGTCATTGCCAGTGGCAACATTTTTTGACGGAAATGGAAGAAAATCAATAGCTCCCATCTAGAGGTAACCCCAAACAAGCATACAAAGTTTCAAACCGATTTGATCATAAATGTGCTTTGTAGAGCATGAAAAAGGAATATATTGATGCCTGACTGAACTAAGTTCAAAGATCGTTGCCAGCAGCAACATTTTTTGATGGACAGAAATGGAAGAAAATCGATAGCTCCCATCTAGAGGTCACCCCAAACAAGCATGCCAGGTTTCAAAGCAATCCAATTCAATGTAGGGTGTGCCAAAGGGAAACATTTAGGTCTGACTAAACTAAGTTCTAAGAATGTTGGCCGCGGCAACATTTTTTGATGCAAATGGAAGAAAAACGATAGCTCCCATCTAGAGGTCACCCCAAACAAGCATGCCAGGTTTAAAAGCAATGCGATCATAAATCTGCCGTGTAGGGTGTGTCAAAGGGAAATATTGATGTCTGACTAAACTAAGCTCCAAGAACGCTGGCCGTGGCAACATTTTTTGACAGAAATGGAAGAAAATCGATAGCTCCCATCTAGAGGTCACCCCAAACAAGCACAACAAGTTTCAAAGTGATCTGATCATAAATGCGACCTGTGAGTTGTGCCAAAGGAAATTGTGGATGTACGTACGTATGTACGTACGTACGCACGCCGACGGACGAGAAGTGATGGCAACAGCTCAGCTGGACTTTGTCAAGTTGAGCTAATAAACAAAACATTATTAAATGTGTTGAATATAGTAGTGAAAAGGTTATCCAGACAACCAATCTGAAACCAGTAAACTACCTTATCGTTTAGAAAAACCATCAACCAGTTATCCAAAATATCGATAGTGATCGTCATTCTGTTATTAAACCATAGAAAATCTGCCGCTCCTCCTTTGGGATAGATTGCACCTCAAAGCCATTTTGTATATATTGAGAAATAATCGACTTTGACATTCAAGACTTCATTAATGATCGGCAATTTCTGTGATTACTAAATAATTGCAGAAACTATTCCGTAGTATGTATACAACAGAGCAATGTCGAGTACTCGACAACGTTCGTTTGTATACACACTTTGGAAAAGTTTCTGCAAATACTGCTTTTCAATCCCTGTAGTTCTGATCCCATATTTGGTGAAGTAATGGCTACAGATAACTGGATATTATCCAGTTATAGGTCTCGGTTAGTCGGTTGTGAAAATGAGCCAACCGTTCAGCCCAAGTAGAATATACAAGCCAAACACACGAACATTTTATTTATTGATGTTTAAGGTCATTTTTAGCATCTGTATTATGACCACAACACAAGTATAAAATCAACAAATTTAACAAATCGATAACACCTGTGCTGCCCACTTCAGAGAATATCCATCCCAGGTGTAGGTTACCAAGACCAAAAACAGAACCTCTCAAAATAAACAAACACTGTTTCACTTCCTAGGGTTCTGATGGGGGAATAATAATAAAGGAGTCTCAAAATACTTAACTATCACTCATAAAAGTTGTATATTATTTCAATTAACAAGTTAAAATACAAAAATGGAGTAGCATTCAATAGGTATTACAGTATGTTTTTTTTTGTAATTTTCCCATAAGAAACCGTGTTAAAATGTGGGTTACCCAGGCCTGGAAATAAGTCAAGAATGGTCAATCAGGTTACGGGATGATGTAAATCAAAGTGTCAATGACACTGTAGCTCAACTTGACAAACATAAACTTGGTAAGTTATAAATGAAATGGCAAAATTGAAGATCACTGGTTCCAATGTTATTTGATGAAATTTCAACGTAACAGCATTGTGTGTGCACAACGTCAGAGTAATCCATGCATTTTTAAATGTAAACTGTAAGACTGGCTAAAGGAAGAATGTTGATACACAAATGCATTTGTTCAGAGGTTATTGTAAATGGCAACATGTTTCACAGAAATGAATGCTAATCAATAGCTCTTTTCTAAAGGTCTTGCCTAATGAGCACACCAAGTTCAAAAACAATCCTATAATAAATGTGGCCTGTAGGCCATGCCAAAGAATGTTGATGCACAAATGCAATCAATTCAAAGATTGTTGCTAACAGCAACAGTTTCTGATGGAAATGAAAAGAAATTCAAACGTCAGCGGCAATATTTTTTAACAGAAATGGAAAAAAATCGACAGCTCCCATACAGATGTCACCCCACAAAAGCACACCAAGTTTGCAAGCGATCCAATCATAAATGTGCCCTGCAGGGTGTGTCAAAGGGAAATACTGATGCTTAACTGCACCAAGTTTTTATTAAGTTCATCGAAGGTCATTGCCAGTGACATTTTTTGACGGAAATGGAAGAAAATCGATAGCTCCCATCTAGAGGTAACCCCAAACAAGCATACAAAGTTTCAAACCGATCTGATCATAAATGTGCTCTGTAGGGCATGCCAAAGGAATATATTGATGCCTGACTAAACTAAGTTCAAAGATCGTTGCCAGCAACATTTTTCAACGGACGGAAATGGAAGAAAATCGATAGCTCCCATCTAGAGGTCACCCCAAACAAGCATGCCAGGCTTCAAAGCAATTCGATCATAACTGTGCCCTGTAGGGTGTGCCAAAGGGAAATATTGAGGTCTGATTAAACTAAGTTCTAAGAACGTTGGCCGCGGCAACATGTTTTGACGGAAATGGAAGAAAATCGATAGCTCCCATCTAGAGGTCACCCCAAACAAGCATGCCAGGTTTCAAAGCAATTCGATCATAAATGTGCCCTGTAGGGTGTGCCAAAGGGAAATATTGAGGTCTGATTAAACTAAGTTCTAAGAACGTTGGCGCGGCAACATTTTTTGACGGAAACTGAAGAAAATCAATAGCTCCCATCTAGAGGTCATCCCAAACAAGCACCCCATGTTTCAAAGCAATCCGATCAAAAATGTGCCCTGTAGGGTGTGCCAAAGGTAAATATTGAGGTCTGACTAAACTAAGTTCTAAAAACGTTGGCGCGGCAACATTTTTTGACGGAAACTGAAGAAAGTCGATAGCTCCCATCTAGAGATCACCCAAACAAGCATACCAAGTTTCAAAGCGATCTGATCATAAATGCGAGCTGTGAAGTGTGCCAAAGGAAATTGTGGACGTACGTACTAACGTACGTACAACGGACGAGAAGTGATGGCAGTAGCTCAGCTTGACTTTGTCAAGTTGAGCTAAAAATCGTAACCTCCGAACCGTTCAGGATCGCATTTTACCGCCAATGGAACAAAAAGATCATCACTTCACTGTTGTGTCAAGAACCTCAACTTGAACCGACAACCATTGGTTGCCCCATAACTTCAAACGGGTTACGACGATCAATTGAAACTCATTCCTTATTTCCATGCTTGGTAACCACACATATTATTAAGAGGCCCCATGGGGCCTGAAGTGCTCAACTGACAAAACATCAATGATTCTTCAGATACAGGATTTTGAATCACTGCATCTCCCATAAATAAGAACTCCAGAATTCAAATTTGAGCAAACCTGTGTAGAATTCATGTTTCTAAGATTCAGACGCTATCATAGAAATAAACGCTGAATATCTAGTATTTTCATTAATGCTAAAACAAGGGAATTCTTAAGAAGAATTCCTCTTTTGCAGCAAGTTAATATTCGTGCTCCCATGGGGAGGAATTTTATTTGAACAAACTTTAAACTGACCCCCATCCCACCCCACGCAATCCCCACCCTTTCCTAAGGATGTTGTATACCAAAATTCAGAAGTTTTTGACTGGTGTTTCTGGAGAAGTTTTTTCAAAGATATTCCAAATATTGCAACACGTTAAAATTTGTGCCCCCAAAAGGAACTCAAATAATAACCCAAAGACATGATTTAAACAAATTGACTTGAACCACTCTAAGGATGCTGTATACCAAATATTAAAAGATTTTGACTAGTGGATCTGAAGAAGCAGATTTTTAAAGATTATTCCTCATACTGGACTAAGTTGAACTTCAGACTAAAATAGGAAGCCTGAATATTAACCCACGGACTTGTTGTTTACAAATTTGAATCTGATTCCCGCAAGGATGGTATATACCAGGTATCAAAAGATTGTGTGACACTGGATTTTGGATTATTCCTCATATCAAGTTAAAATTCAGGCTGCCATAGGAACCCCAAGTATTATCACCCCAGGGACTGTTTGTTTGTTTGTTTGTTTGTTGGTGGTTAACATCACATATTTATGCACCATGGCTAATCGTGACACAACATGGAGATGAAGTCAAGTGTAGTCAATCGTTGATCTACATGTTGCCCATTTTAGAGGACTTTCACCCCAAGCATTGGTGACTGGGTCCTATTTTACTAGTAAAGCGGAACTGGTTTACCACAGTAAACAAGTGCTGCTTACTTCCCGGGGTTCCCACGGGGAACCCCAGGGACTTGATTTGAACAAACTTGGAACTGACCTCCCCAAGGATGTTGTACACCACATAACAAAAGATCTGAAGAAGATTTTTAAAGAGCTCCCTAAAAACTAACCAAGGGACTTGATTAGAACAAACTTGAATTCAACCCCAGTAAGAATACTGTAAAAAGATTTTGATTGATGGATCTGCAGAAGAGGGTTTTCAACAACTATTTATTCCCCATATTGAATCATTTTAAAATTATGTCTCTTTTTTTTATTTGCCTTTGGTACACTATGACACAACTCATAGCATTTTTTTTTTACCATTCAATTCTATTGGTCCCAAGAATGCTTCATGCCAAATAACAGTTCTCTGTTCCATGCAGTTTCGGAAATTTAAATTTTATAGTAAATTTCCTTTCTTATTATACCTATCACAATTGTTTACAACAGGCTTGCACTACAGTAGAGGTCCCTCAACTCGGAAAATATTGTCTCTATTTTCTTCTTTCCCAAGCGATTTGGGAAAGAAAAGTGGTGCATCGGAAATTTAAATTTTATAGTAAATTTCCTTTCTTATTATACCTATCACAATTGTTTACAACAGGCTTGCACCACAGTAGAGGTCCCTAACTCGGAAAATATTGTCTCTATTTTCTTCTTTCCCAAGCGATTTGGGAAAGAAAAGTGGTGCATCGGAAATTTAAATTTTATAGTAAATTTCCTTTCTTATTATACCTATCACAATTGTTTACAACAGGCTTGCACCACAGTAGAGGTCCCTAACTCGGAAAATATTGTCTCTATTTTCTTCTTTCCCAAGCGATTTGGGAAAGAAAAGTGGTGCAAAAGCACCAAGAAAAAATAAGACAAAACTGGGTCGAGAGCGACTGGCGCACACCCAGTAGGGGAAATCTTCTCCTTATACTAATCCACTGCTTCCGGAACAAGTGCGGAGACGTATAACCAACGTGTCATTCTATTGAATCCACCAACATTGGAGGTATGTGATTAGCAGGGAGGAAGGATTCTTACCCAAACCAGTACAGCGCCAGGCGGTGGATCAATATACGGCTGCCTATGAAGAAATTGCTCTTGTGAAGAAATTTTTAGTTGAACAAAAGGTCAATAATTCTTTCAAAAATAATTGTACATTCCTGGCTTACGACCCATAAAAGTTGAATATATTGTTTTCAAGTTATTGCGTGGAGAATCAAAAGCCACCAAAACTCCCAGATGGTTGCCATGGTGGCCATTTTGGACATGCCAGAATGCTGGTTATCGAAAGGAACCATCCTCTGGTCATGACTAATCAACCATAAAAAAACAGTATCTGTTGGATGTATTGTTGTCAAGTTATTGCATGGACAAATAAATGTTAACGGACAGACAGACATTGATGCTGGTTATTGAAAGGAACCATCCTCTAGTCATGACTAATCAACCATAAAAAAACAGTATCTGTTGGATGTATTGTTTTCAAGTTATCACATGGGCAAACAAAAGTTAATGGACGGATGAATGGACAGACAGACAGACAGACAGACAGACAGACAGACAGACAGACAGACAGACAGACAGACAGACAGACAGACAGACAGACAGACAGACAAATGGATGGAAGGACAATGATGCTTGTTATCGAAAGGAACCATCCTCTAGTCATGACTAATCAACCATAAAAAAAACAGTATCTGTTGGATTATCAAATGGACAATCAAAAGTCCCTAAACATCCAAGATGTCTGCCATGGTGGCCATCTTGGATATGCCAGAATGCTGGTTATCGAAACGAACCATCCTCTAGTCATGATTAATCAACCATAAAAAAGCATCATCTGTTGGATCTATAGTTTTCAAGTTATAGCGTGGACAATCAAAAGTCCCTGAAGATCCAAGATGGCTGCCGTGGTGGTCATACTGGATATGCCAGAATGCTGGTTATTGAAAGGAACCATCCTCTGGTCATGACTAATCAACCATAAAAAAAATAGTACCTGTTGGATGTATTGTTTTCAAGTTATCGCGTGGACAAACAAAAGCTAACGGACGGACGGACATTGCCATATCATAATACGGCCCACTCATATGAGCGGCCATATAAAAAGAAGACGAGAGGGCCTCCACGTAAACAATTGCGGTAGGTATAATAAGAAAGGAAATTTACTATAAAATTTAAATTTCTTATCAACCAACCTTACAATTGTTTGCAATTGGCTGAAAAGACAACAGGCTGAATAGACAACAGGAGGGAATCACATAACCAACCCCCACATAACCCGACTGCGCTGGAACCATGGGCAGAAGAAGAGTTCCCTAGGCCTATAAAATCATAGCATCACAACCATTAGTAAATGACAATGGGAGATGAGGCATATGGCTCTGTGTAACACAAAGACAGAAAGGACAGTACCAAGAACTGCTCCTGCAACTGACACAGATAGGTGGAGAAAGTAGAAGCTATTCTCCAGTAGGCTGCCTGTATAACATCCGACAACTGACAGAGTTAGCATAAGCCCAAGAGGTAGACAATGCACGCACCTCGTGGACAGAACGATTGGTAATACAATCGTCAGTCGCTAGACAAGCGTATGACGTGCGAATAGCAAGACAAATCCATCTAAAAATGGATTGAGGAAAGGTCTTCTGTCGACCAGGAATAAGAGACAGAAAATCGTTTCCCGCCTTTCCTAATGAACTGTGTCCGGTTGAGATAAATGTGAAGTGCACGACCGGACAGAGCAACGGGCGATTACCCTCAGCAGAAGGAAGCAGAAGGAAGAGCCCTGATACAGATAGGAGGTGGAGAGATCTTCTGTCGACCAGGGTTAAGAGACAAACATATCTTTTCCTATTTTTCCAATGAACTAATGAACTGCGTCCGGTTGAGTGAGGTAAATGTGAATTGCACGAACCGATCAGAGCAAAGGGCGATTACCCTCGAAAGGAAGAGCCCTGATACAGATTGGAGGTTGAGTAGTTTCTGGCATCTGATTCTTGGCCAGAAAGGAGCAATAAGTGGTAAAGTAATACTGTTGGCGGAGCTCCTGAAAAAGGCTGGATCAACAGAGAGGGCGTAAAGCTCACTACTCCTTCTGGCTAAGGCAAAGCCATCAGAAAAAGCCACCTTTCAACCTTTCACGCATATCCACCTGGGATAATGGTTCCAACAATGCCCCCCCCCCCCCCCCACCCCAACCAAAACAGCAGCACCTACGATACCATCTTGGGGTAAGCTGCAAAATCCTAGGCCTTTTCAAAGAAAAGTGCCGAATAAGCATGGAGAGGGACAGAATAGTGCCGATGCGACACTTTCCCACATGTGAAGAGGTCTCCGAAAGCATGGACCTGCACCCTCAGATGGTAACAGGTTGTGACGAGAATCAAACAGATATACCAGAAACTCTGCAATCTATGTTATTGAAGGATCAGCATAATCAACAGAGTGATCAGCAAACCATCGACAGGAGACCTTCCACTTAGCCGCATAGGTTAAACCAGTGGAGTGCCGCCTTGAAGAAATGCAATCAACTGCTCGTCTCGAACAACCTCTACGGAGGAGACAGGACCGGACAAATGATATGCGTGAAGGCACAATGAAGTCAGGTCGATGTGAAACCTCCTCGAGTGACCTTGCAAAGAAGGTCGTGACGTTGAGGGAGATGCACCAGAACTGCTGCCAACAGAAAGCAGAGCTGTATGGATCCACACCCGCTGATGCGACAGGGGAGCATTAGAAGGATTCGACAACTGCAGGTTAGTATCTTGGCTAAAACCTGAGGCAGAATCTGAACCGACAGGAAGGTGTAGCCGACTAGACCATTCCAATCGAGTGAGAGAGCATCCACAGAGAAAGCCAGAGGATCTAGACACAGGGACACGAAAGTGTACACCTGAGGGTTCCAACGGTTCATAAAACGATCGATATGGGGGAAGACCCCAGAGATCGCAAAGTGACTGGAACACTGCCCTGTGAATCATCCACTCGGTGGAAATGAACCTGCCCCGTCCAGACAGGGAGTCGGCTAGGATGTTCAGACGACCGGGAATGTGACGAACAACCACCCCAGCATTGCCATCCAGAGCGAGCAGTAGAAGATCACGAGCCAATTCGTACATTTGAACTGAGTGTGTGCCGCCCTGGTTCCAAATGCAAGCAACCACTGTTGAATTGTCGGACAACAGAAGGACCTGACGATTCGAAAGGTGGGGGGATCCACTGCCGAAAACTCAGAAGAAGAGCAAGAAGCTCCTTCTGGTTGATGTGAAGAGCTGCATGATCCTGGTCCCATACACTGTGAAGGGTAAGAACAGAGGATCCAACATCGCGCATAATCCAAGATCGCTGGCATCAGCCATCAGAACACGATCAGACATCGGCAAGTCCAACGGAACTCCCTTCATAATCCACTGAACATCCGTCCAGGGAAGAAGATGACCATGAAAAGATGCTGATAACAGAAGGATCAGATCCAGAGGATCGACATTCGGCCTCCAACAACTGAGAAAGTGTTGGAGAGGTCTGACATGCAGCCGACCTGGAGGAATGACATCTGTCACCGAAGCGCAGAGACCGAGCAGCCGGAGAAGACTCTGAGCTGTCGCAGACATGGACTGGGTCAGGGCGAAAGCAGAGAGAATCACAGCCCTCGCCCCGTGGAACCGCCACCGTATTCAGATGAGTATGGACGTCCATCCCCAGATGACAAAGTAACTGAGAAGGGACCAGGTCCGACTTCTCGTTGACTCTGAACCCTAGCGACGTGAGCAGGCTCAAGCAGGCTCCAGAAGAGCAGCATTGGAATGCCTCTGGAGGATATCATCCAAATACGCCGAAGTGGTCACCCTGGACTGAGTGCAATGGAAGGCTATCACATGCGACATCAGTCAGATGAAGGCCCAAGGAGCCAGGCTGAAGCCGAAAGGTATGGCCTTGAACTGGTAAATTTGCCCCAGAAAATCAAACCTGAGATACTTTCGCGATGTCCGATGAATCGGAACGTGAAAGAAAGCATCTCGCAGGTCGATACTGGAAGCAAAATCTCCCTGGTGAATGGGCGTCGAACCAACCTGAATGACTCCATGCAGAACTTAGGAGCAATGATAAACTGGTTCAGGATACTCAGATCAATAACCGGAAGGAGTTGGCTGTCCTTCTTCGGCACCAAGAACAGGCGGGAATAAAATCCCACTGAATGAATGTTCATGACCTCAATCGCCCCCTTTGACAGGAGAATGTCTATCTCCCTGATCAAAGGTTCCCGACTTGAAACGTCTAAAGGAACATGGAAGAGGCACACTCGACAGAGTGGGGTGCCTCATAAAAGATATCTGCAGACTGGACTGAACATAGAACACCCAAGGATCGGATGTGATTGTGGCCCAACGGTCTGCAAACTCGGATATCCCTCCTCCAACCTGGGACGAATCGAGGTGAGGACCTTCGAGTCCCGGCGAGGCCTGGGAGAGGAGAAACCACCTCCTCTGCTAGATGAAGGATCCTGAGACCTCCCTCTGGACTGCCGACCGCCCTGACCACATGAGTAAGAGGAAGAAGTGGCAGAAGGAGGATCAGCCCCACGCTTCACAGAAGGGCATTTGTTAGGCTTGGAATGGCCCCAGCCTCCAACAGAAGGCGGATCAAGCTGGCGAAGCAGCAGCTGATCTTTGGAATGACACAGGACGTCTTCTCGGACCGTCACCACAGAATCATGGAAAAGTCGCGGACCCACCAAGGAAGTGGATCAACGAGCAGCACCCTGCCCTTCAGGAAGCGTCCCAACGAACTAAATCCAAATTAGCCATGTTACAGGCATGCGTGTGAGTAAGATGCACGAGCGTCTCAGAGATCACACACAAAGGAGCCTGTATGTCGTCAAACTTATCTGAAAGCAGATAAGCAGCCAAGGCAGAGACGATGTGATCCAAGAGAGAAAGCATGCCTAGCATCTCTCTGGATAAGCCCAACATGGACTCCAAAGTCACCATGGGAATAACGGCCAACTTGGCTTGGAGTCCTGATCCAAGACCTTCAAAGTCCTGCAGACCGATGGATTGGCGGAATCGTAGGAACGATAATGCACAGGGGGCAAAAAGGTTTCAGCCTACTGAAGAACAAGTCTTCATAGCATTGGAACTCAGCTTTAAGTCCAATGCTGGAAAAGCTTCGATCACTTGTACCGACTGGTACAGTCGAAGGCGCCCAGAAGCAGGGTGCTCCATAGGCTGTAGGCGCATGACCGATGGTCGCGGCTTGGCTGAAACCTCTGGCTGGTCTGACGGTTTGAAGGAACTCAAACACCAAGTCAAGAGCCGCCCCCAAGTCTGAAGACTGATGGCTCTCAACGCCACGTGTGTCTGACCCATCGGAAAACACATAGCATACCATCCGATGCCTCCCATGGTTCAGGAACACCAGGGGGATCAGAAAGCAGTGCCCTGCTTCCAATCCCAGGTGCCTGGAAGCCAATAGAAGCCTCACTGGAGGCAACAGGAAGACTCTTGGATAGAACCTGCGTAAGCAAGGAGGGTCCTCCCTAAGCTCACAACTCGTATCTGCCGGTTCAACATCGGAATGGCCCGGCAAAGTGGCTTCGCATCTTACCCACTAAACCAGCGAAGGGTCACGATCCTCCAGAACACCAGACGCAGGCAAACGGGTGGCAGCCAAAACATCTGAATACAGACGCTTGTAGGGGTATGACATACCCCGAGGATCTTAAGTGTGGGAACTCTGGAGAGTCACCACAGACATCTGAGGGAGAGAAAGACCAGGCTGCACAAAAAATGTGCCGGTCCCACGGCCCAAGGACCAGAGTGCATGGACGGAAGCGCACGGTGACCCCACCACGGACATCTGAATCCAAATCAAAACCTGCTGGGCTCGACGGCTTTGAGACCACAGCAGAGGGATCGGCAGGCAACCACTTCCGACTTCACCGAGTTGAAGCCAGGGAAGGTTGAGGCCGATATCCCACGTCCAAGAAGCAGAAATCCCTGCAGACCCCTGCAGGGATAAGCCAAGGCCAGCTGAAACAGGAGACCGCTGACATCACCGATGGAGTAGCAGCAGGAGCGGATACATCAGTAGCTGTTGACAAAGGCGGAAAAGCGGAGTGAGCAACCAAGCTTGGCTCCATAAGAGGAGTAACAACCTTACTGACAGCATCAGATGTCGACTGAAGGGGTACAGTAGTCCCGGAACCAGGCATCTCCTCACCAGAAAGTCAGTAGCTACCGTGGTATCCACACCATAAAAAGACTGCAAGACCGAGTCGAATCGGGAGGCCCTGAACGACTGCATTCCCCTTTCGGCAGGTGCAGGAGGAAACCACTACACAATAGATGGAAGCCCAAAACGAGGAAGACCACACAGCCCACAGGGTGTTTCAATAGAACACCCAAATAAAGTGGAGCATGAATAATGGGAAACTTCAACATGCTAAGACAACAAAAATGGTCCGCAAGGTATCGTCCTAGGCATATCTGGTGAGAGCATTGTAGATGGGAAGGTGAACCCAAAGAAAAAATAAATCAAGACACCCCCCAGCTACCAGAGTAAGGTGGCAGGAAACAAAGGCACGACGGGAACAGAAAAGTACCCCAACAGCCAAAAGGGAACTGGTAGAAATTCTACCCTCAACAGAGGGGAGAAAAGCTGCCACAACCACCCCCAGCTGACACCTAACTCAGTTAAAAGCAGAACCCAAGGGTTAGCATTAATGAACAAAAGACCGAAACGGCACGGTGCACGAAAATCACGTGCGAAATCGGTATAGAGATTTATCACAAAAAATACAGTGAATTATCAAGAGAATATATAAAAACACAGCCCTGTATGTCTGGATAGTGAAGAAACAGCTTTGAATCCACATATCAGAACAGAAACCATTGTTAACATTGAGTCAAAAGTCATCACTGTTGAAGAACGAGACGATCCGCATCCTTTGTAAGATGGCGGAAAAAAATAGAATGACACATTGGTTATTCGTCTCTGCACTGGTTCTGGAAGCCATGCATTAGTACAAGGAGAAGAATGTCCCCTACTGGGTGTGCGCCGGTCGCTCTCGACCCAGTTTTGGCTTATTTTTTTTTGGTGCTTTTGCACCACTTTTCTTTCCCAAATCGTTTGGGAAAGAAGAAAATATAGAGTATTTTTCCGAGCTCGGGACTTCCACTGTAGTGCAAGCCTGTTGTAAACAATTGTAAGGTAGGTTGATAAGAAACATGAGCATTTGAAAATATTTCTATTTTTTGCCTCTGGAGTTCACACTGGGATGGGGAGGAAGGTTAAATTTTTTTAGTGTAGGAGTCAAATCACATACTGACTCCAATATGGAGGCCAAATATTAACCCAGGGGCTTGATCTCAACAAACTTGGATCTGACTCCCCAAAGTATACTGTATATCAAACACCAAAATGCTCTGACTGGACTACCGGTAGTACTGGAAAAGATTTTTAAAGACTATTCCTCATACTGCACTAAATTAAAATTTAGGCCTCCAAATATCAACCCAGTGTCTTGATTTGAACAAACTTGGAACTGCCCCAACTACCCCCCTCCCACCCTCCCCTCCCTCCCTTCCTCCAGAGGCCATTTTCAAAGAATATTCCTCACATTGGACTAGTTAAAATTTGGGCTGCCGGAGGGAGGGGCACGATTTGTACAAACCTTAACCTGACCCATAAGGATGCAGCAAAACAAATATCAAAAGATTTCTACTTGTTCTAGAGAAGATTTTTAAAGATTATTCTTCATATTACACTAAGTTAAAATTGGGGTTCCCATATAGAGCCCAAATGTCAATATATGGACATGATTTGAATAAATTTATATCTTGTCCCCCAAAGAATGTTGTATACTAAACATCAAAAGATTCTGAAGTGGTTCTGGAGAAGATTTTTAAAGAAGATTCCTCATGTTGTGCCAAGTTAAAAATTCAAGCTGCTGCAAGGAGCCCAAATACGAACCCACGAAACTGATTTGAACAAACTTGAATCTGTCATCTCACTTATTATGTGGTAAAACACACATCAAAAGACCATGACTGATGGTTCTGGAAAAGAAGATTTTTAAAGCCTGAAAAGAGTTCAGATATGAACCTGGAGACTTGATTTGGACAAACTTGAATCTGATCTCCCTTTGATTGTTAATCAAATATCAAAATATTCTAACCAGTGGTTCTGGAGATTTATTTTTCAATTTTTAAAAACATTCTGCCTCAGCATTTTCCCATTACCAACAGTTTTAAAATGGGTGTCTCCGGTACTGAGCTCAAAAATGAACTCGGGAACTTGATCTGAACAAACTGGAATCTGATCCCAACAAGGATATTGTATACCAAATATCCAAAGATTCTGAATTGTGGTTCTGCAAAGACTTTTTAAATTTTGGACAACATGCAGACTCCATCAAAAGACCATGACTGGTGGATCTAGAGATTTTTAAAGACTTTTCCAGAATTGTATGGAATTCAAATATGAACCTGGGGACCTGATTTGGACAAACTTGAAACTGATCTCCCTACGCATGATGTATATCAAATTTCAAAATATTCTAACCCGTGGTTCTGAAGAAGATTTTTTTTTTAATTTTTAAAAGCATGCCGATTCAGCCTTTTCCCATAACCAGTGCTAACATGAACAATGTTAAAACGAATGTCTCCTTACGGAGCCCAAATATGGACCCAAAGACTTTATTTGAACAAACGTCAATGTGGCAACCCATAAGGATGTTGGATAATAAATATAAAAAGATTCTGATTTTGTTTATTTTTTTTAAAAAATAACCCGGGACTTATTCAATTCCCTATACTGTTCCCTATGACACATTCAACTGTCAATTTAAGGATAAGGATGCAACATATCAAAAAAGAATTCTCAGTTCTCAGCGGTGAGGGAAATGTGGCCATTTGAAATTTTTTGTAGTTTTTGCTCCTGGAAAAATTTGTTTGCCGTGAATCAAGTACTTATAACTCAATAGTAATCCATATTAAATTTGGTTCAAATTGGCCCAAGGTGCTGAAAACAGAAAATTTTGGCAGGACAAACAATCTTGCTCCTCCCACAACTGCAAATATTGCCCTCAAACTTTATCCATCAGAAGAACCTGAGATTTTTTTTGAAAACTGGAGCAATTTGCCTCGCCTCATCCTTATGAGGCATGGAGACTTGGTTGGAATATAATCACAATGCAACCCCATGACCAACAATGCCTTAAAATTGCTTTGAAATTGGTTCAATGGCTTTTGAATAACAGCCACAACACACCCTTCATACAGACCAATGTACTGGTATGGAACATAGTCAGATTTTTAACCAGTACTTTGGAGGTCAAAATAAGTTCACAAGAAAAGTGTTTGTGTTTTTCCCATTGCCTAAAGTGTTAAATGGGGCCCCATATGGTTTCCCTTGAAACTACTCCTGGGATTCCCACAGGGTACAAGGGAAATTTTCATGCACACAACAACAATTAATAGTGCATACCAATTTTAGTTCAAATCAGCTTGAAATTTTGGATGGTGCCTTCCAGGGCAACTTCAAATATTCCCAGAGGAATTGATTTTTTACAAACATGATTCTACATTATTAAAGGAGGCATCACGACAAATATTAAACTAGAGGTACTGTGAGCAAACTCACAAAGTGATATCCCCCCCCCCCCCCGCGCCTGAAATGTATAAGATTAACTCCCCTTGGAAACGTCAGAACGGAATTATATTGCTTCATGCACATCTTCATATGGAGTTCTTCCATTGTGCAAAGTTTCATGAAAATTCTTCAAACGGTTTAGGAGGAGTTGCGCTTACAAGGATGGACAGACGGTATAAGTTAGATTATCTCCCCTTGGAAATGTCAGAACGGAATTATATTGCTTCATGCACATCTTCATATGGAGTTCTTCCATTGTGTAAAGTTTCATGAAAATTCTTCAAACAGTTTAGGAGGAGTTGTGCTTACAAGGATGGACAGACGGACGCTCCAAACATTTCGGGTTTATGGGCAACCAAAAAAAAACATTTTGTATGTCCAAAACCTTATTTTACCCAGAATCCCACCCCTCCACCCTAGAACTTATATTTAACCCTAACCCCACCCCTCCACCCAAAAAACACACCCTAACCCTTACCCTACCCTACCCCACCCTGACCCTAAACCCTAAAAGCCCACCCCAGACCCTAACCCCCTCCCACCCCTGGGACCTAACCCCCCAACCTTAAGCCCTACTCTGGGGCTACCCCTAACCCTAACCCCACCCCTGACCCAACCCCACCCTAGCCAAACCAATAGGATTAGGAGCTATTTTTCGGTTTAGGGGCTACTAAAACTAAAACCCCACCCCTGACCCCAACCCTACCCCCCAGGACCTAACCCTCCCCAACCTCAATCCCTACTCTGGGGCTACCCCTAACCCTAACCCCACCCCACCCCACTCCTAACCCTAACACTACCTTAATTTGGAGGTAGTTTTTAATAATAATATCCCCTAAACCCCCAATGTTGGCCCGGACAGACGGATGGACGGACGGACGGACGGACGGACGGACAGACAGATGGACAGGGTGATTCCTATATACCTCCCCCCCCCCCAAAACTTTGTTTGCGGGGGCTATAATTATTGAAGCCAGTAGTTCATTAGAAGAAAATTGGTGTCTCCGGTACTGAGCTCAATAAGTGTTTATTGGCTTAAAAACATTAACTGGGGGTCCATAGAGGGAGACCCCGAAGAAAGCAAGCGTTTTTTTTCAGCCAAACTTATTCTTTTGATCCTACGGAAGCTTCATACTAAATACCCTATGTTCTCCTGTGCAGTTCTCAAACTAGAGACTCTAAAGAGCCTGTAATCGCTCACCTGGAACTACATATAATGAAAGTGTCAATGACACTGTAGCTTAACGTGTGTTGTGTTTGATGAAAAGGATAATGTTCAATGTTTATAAAAGGATTATGAAATAAGACAAGAATTGTGATAATTGGGAATATGTTCATTTCTGTTCCCTGTATGCTATGTTTATGATAAAAATAATATGAGGTGTACACTGTACTAAAGATCTGAGGGGTGGGTTAATATGACCTCACAGTTAATATATGTGGCCCTCACAGTTAACATATATCAACAAAATTACAATGAAATTATTCCAAAATGAGTCATCCTATCAAGTTACATTAAAATCCCTTCATAAATATGGCCTGTAGACTGTGCTAAAGGTTTTCGGGCTTCGGGCCCCTGTAGCCGTCAGTTTCCCAATTGGGTCCAAAGGGGACGTTCTCATCTAGACATTATATGAAGTCAACCTACCAAGTTACAATGAAATCCCTCCATAAATACGACCTGTAGACTGTGCTAAAGGTTTTCGGGCTTCAGACAGCCATCAAGGCTGAATGATCGTGACCAAAAGGGAACGTTCTCATCTGGACACTATTTGGAGTCATTCTACCAAGCTACAATAAAATCCCTTCATAATTATGACCTGTAGACTGTTCTAAAGGTTTTCGGGCTTTGGGCCCCTGAAGCCGTCACAGTTGCCCACTCGTGTCCAAAAGGGGACGTTCTCATCTAGACATTATATGAAGTCAACCTACCAAGTTACAATGAAATCCCTGCATAAATATGACCTTAGACTGTGCTAAAGGTTTTCGGGCTTCGGGCTCGGGCAGCCATCATGGTTGAATGATCGCAACCAAAGGGGACAATCTCATCTGGGCATCATCTGGAATGATCCTGCGAAGTTACAATGAAATCCCTTCATAAATATGACCTGTAGACTGTGTTCAAGGTTTTCGGGCTTTGGGCACCTGTAGCCATCACAGTTGACCAATCACGACCAAAAGGGGATGTCATCATCTAGGCATTATATGGAGTCAACCTAACAAAGTTACAATGAAATCCTTCTATAAATATAAACTTTTGCCTATGCTAAAGGTTTTTGGGCTCGAGCACCCATCAAGGCTGAATGATCACGGCCAAAATGGGACGTTCTCATCTTGACCTTATTTAGAGTCAACCTACCAAGTTACAATGAAATCCCTTCATAAATATGACCTGTAGACAGTGCTAAAGGTTTTTGGGCTTCGGGCACCTTTAGCCGTCAAAGTTGCCCAAACATGTCCAAAAGGGGACGTTCTCATCTAGGCATTATATGAAGTCAACCTACCAAGTTACAATGAAATCCCTTCACAAATATGACTTGTAGACTGTGCTTAAGGTTTTCGGGCTTCGGGTTCGGGCAGCCATCATGGTTGAATAATCGCAACCAAAGGGGACAATCTCATCTGGGCATCATCTGGAATGATCCTATGAAGTTACAATGAAATCCCTTCATAAATATGGCCTGTAGACTGTGCTCAAGGTTTTTGGGCTTCGGGCACTTGTAGCCAACACAGCTGACCAATTACGACCAAAAGGGGATGTCATCATCTAGGCATTATGTGGAGTCAACCTAATAGGTTACAATGAAATCCTTCCATAAATATGACCTTTTACCTATGCTAAAGGTTTTTGGGCTCGGGCACCCATCAAGGCTGAATAATGGCGATCAAAAGGGGACGTTCTCATCTAGACATTATTTGGAGTCATCCTACCAAGTTACAATGAAATCCCCTCATAAATATGACCTGTAGACTGTGCTAAAGGTTTTCGGGCTTCGGGCACCTTTAGCCGTCACAGTTGCCCAATCATGTCCAAAAGGGGACGTTCTCACCTAGACATTATATGAGGTTAACCTACCAAGTTACAATGAAATCCCTTCATAAATATGACCTGTAGACTGTGCTAAAGGTTTTCGGGCTTCGGGCTCGGGCAGCCATCATGGGTGAATGATCGCACGTTCTCATCTAGACATTATATGAAGTTAACCTACCAAGTTACAATGAAATCCCTTCATAAATATGACCTGTAGACTGCGCTAAAGGTTTTCGGGCTTCGGGCTTGGGCAGCCATCATGGTTGAATGATCGCAACCATAGGGGACAATTTCATCTGAGCATCATCTGGAGTGATCCTAAGAAGTTACAATGAAATCCCTTCATAAATATGACCTGTAGACTGTGCTCAAGGTTTTCGGGCTTCGGGCACTTGTAGCCATCACAACTGACCAATCACGACCGAAAGGGGATGTCATCATCTAGGCATTATATGGAGTCAACCTAACAGGTTACAATGAAATCCTTCCATAAATATGACCTTTTGCCTATGCTAAAGGTTTTTGGGCTCGGGCACCCATCAAGGCTGCATGATCGCGATCAAAATGGGACGTTCTCATCTAGACATTATTTGGAGTCATCCTGCCAAGTTACAATGAAATCATTTCATAAATATGACCTCTAGACTGTGCTAAAGGTTTTCGGGCTTCGGGCTCCTGTAGCCGTCACAGTTGCCCAATCACGTCCAAAGGGGGTCTTTCTCATCTAGACATTGTATGAAGTCAACCCACCAAGTTACAATGAAATTCCTCAATAAATATGACCTGTAGACTGCGCTAAAGGTTTTCGGGTTTTGGGCTCGGGCAGTCGTCACGGTTGGCAGATCATGCCCAAATGGGGAAATTCGCATCTAGACATCATAAGGAGTCATCCTACCAAGATACAATGAAATCCCTCCACATTAAACATGACCTGCAGACTGTGCTAAAAGTTTTTGGGTTTTCGGGCTTGGGCAGCCATCACGGTTGATAGATCATGCCCAAAAGGGGACGTTCTCGTCTAGGCACTATACAGAGGCATCCTACCAAGTTACAATGAAATCCCTTCATAAATACGACCTGTAGACTGTGCTAATGGTTTTCGGGTTTTGGGCTCGGGCAGCCATACCGGTTGCCCAATCGCGACCAAAAGGGGACGTTCTCATCTAGACATGACCCCAAACCTGCATATGAAATTTCGTGATGATCAGACAAGAACTGCAGGGTGTAGCCCGTGCTAAAGGAAATGTGAACAGACGTCACAGACTCACAGACTAACAGACTAACAGACTCACAGATTTACAGACTCACAGACTAACAGACTTCCGCACGCGTGATGGCAATAGCTTATCTTGACTATGTCAAGTTAAGCTAAAAATGTGATTCCCCATAGGCTTTCCATGGCAACTATGAGCTGCAATTGTGGCCATGTTTGCAACATTACATGAACGTTACATGAGGATCATTGGTAGGAGGTGGTCCCAGGCCTCAATCATGTGAAGTTTCAAAACATTTGACTTTGTAGTTTCAGAGGGGAAGATTTTTGCAAAATCCATCAATAAGAATCAGAGAATGTCTCTGGTGGCCATATTTTCCAACAAAAAGAGGATCGTTTGTAGCGGGCCTCCTATAGACCATTCCTGCAAACTTTGGTTCACATTGGCTCAGTAGTTCCAAAGAAGAAGATGAAAATGTGATTTCCCATAGGGTTTCTAGAGTAAATATAAGCCGCATTTGCGACCATGTTTGCAACATAATCAACATTAAATGAGGATCATTGGTAGAGGGTGTCTCAGTCATCAACCATGCAAAGTTTCAAAACATTTGGACCTGTGGTTTCAGAGAAGATTTTTCAAAATCCACCAATCCGAATCAAAAAATGCTTCTGGCAGCCATGTTTTTCGATGCACGGTAACAAAATGAGGAACGTTTGTAGAGGACCTGCCATAGACTATCTCTGCCAGGTTTGATTCACATCAGCTCAATAGTTCCAGAGAAGAAGATGAAAATGTGATTTCTCAAAGGGTTTCTACAGTAACTATAAGCTGCAATTGCAGCCATGTTTACAACCTGATCAACATTAAATGAGGCTAGTCGATAGGGGGGATCTCAGTCATCAGTTATGTGAAGTATCAAAACATTTGTCCTAGCAGTTTCAGAGAAGAATTTTGAAAATCTACCAACCAGAATCAAAGAATGCCTCTGGCGGCCATGTTTTTCAACCCACGGGAACAAAATGAGGATCGTTTGTAGAGGACCTCCCATAAACAATTCCTGCCAAGTTTGGTTCACGTCGGCTCAGTAATTCCAGAGAAGAAGATGAAAATGTGATTTCCCATAGGGTTTCCATAGTAACTATACGCAACCCGATCAACATTAAATGAGGATCATTGGTAGAGGGTGTCTCAGTCATCAACCATGCAAAGTTTCAAAACATTTGGCCCTGTGGTTTCAGAGGAGAACATTTTTCAAAATCCACCAAACAGAATCAAATGAAAGTGTCAATGACACTGTAGCTCAACTTGACAAACTTGAAATGGTAAATTTGAAGATCACTGGTTCCAATGTTATTTGGTGAAACTTCAAATTAACAGCACTGTGTAAGCCAATGTCAAAGCAATCCATGCATTTTAAATGTACACTGTAAGGCTGGGTAAAGGAAGAATGTTAATACACAAATGCAGTAAGTTCAGAGGTCATTGTAAACGGCAACTTTTTTCACAGAAAAGAATCTTCATGCCTAATGAGCATGCAGAGTCCAAAAACAATCCTACAAAAAATGTGCCCTGTAGGTCATGTCAAAAAAGAATGTAAATGCACAAATGCAATAGATTCATAGATTGTTGCTGACAGCCACAGTTTTTGATAGATATGAAAAGAAAATCGATAGCTCCTATCTCTGTCACTCCGAATAAGCATATGAAGTTTCAAAACCTGATAATGAATGCACCCTCTGAGGCATGCCAAAGGAAGATGTTAATGCACAAATGCACAAAGTTTGACGGCCCTGGCTGGTGGCAATGGTCTTTTTATCTTTTTTTATCGAAATTCATAAATATACCCTAAGAGTGCAAAAGGGATAAGTTGCTACAAAAATGCACTTAGTCCAAAGACTGGGGCTAACAACAATAATTTTTTATGGAAATGAAAAGAAATATCAACAGCTAACATCCATAAGCCACCCAGAACATGCATACCAAGTTTCAAGCGATCCTATCATAAATATGCCCTGTAGGACATGCCAGAGGAATATACTGATGCCTGACTATATTAAGTCCAACAGTCGTTGCCAACAGCAACTATTTTTGACGTAAATGGAAGAAAATTGACAGTTCCCATCTAGAGGTTACTCTGAACTAGCATACCAAGTTTCAAAGCAATCCAATCATAATTTTGCCCTGCAGGGTGTGCCAAAGGGAAATATTGATGCATAACTGCACTAAGTTCATTGAAGGTCGTTGCCAGCGGCAACATTTTTTGATGGAAATGGAAGATAATCGATAGCTCCCATTTACAGGTAATCCCAAATAAGCATACCAAGTTTCAAACCGATTTGATCACAAATGAGCCATGTAGGGTGTGCCAAAGGAATATATTGATGCCTGACTAAACTTAGTTCAAAGGTCATAGCCAGCGGCAACATTTTTTGCCGGAAATGGAAGGAAATTAATAGTTCCCATCTTGAGGTCACCTCAAACAAGCATACTAAGTTTCAAATTGATCCGATTATAAATGTGCCCTGCTGGGTGTGCCAAAGTGAAATATTGCACTAAGTTCATTGAAGGTCATTGCCAGCGGCAACATTTTTTAACGGGAATGGAAGATAATCGATAGCTCCCATCTAGAGGTAAACCCCAACCAAGCATACCAAGTATCAAACCAATCTGATCATAAATGTGCTCTGTTGGGTGTGCGAAAGGGAAATATTGAAGTCTGACTAAACAGTTCAAAGGCCATTGCCAGAGGCAATATTTTTTGATGGAAATGGAAGAAAATTGATAGAACCCATCTGGAGGTCAACTCAAACCAAAATACCAAGTTTCAAATTGATCCGATTATAAATGTGCCCTGCAGGGTGTGCCAAAGGGAAATATTGATGCATAAGTGCACTAAGTTCATCAAAGGTCATTGCCAGTGGTAACATTTTTTGCCGTAAATGGAAGAAAATCGATAGCTCCCATCTAGAGGTCACCTCAAATAAGTATACCATGTTTCCAAGAAATCGGATTGTAAATGTGCCCTGTAGGGTGTGCCAAAGGGAAATATTGAGGTCTGACTAAACTAAGTGCAAAGGCCGTTTCCAGCGCAACATTTTTTGACAGAAATGGAAGAAAATCGATAGTTCCCATCTAGAGGTCATTCCAAAAAGCATACAAAGTTTCAAAACGATCTGATCATAAATGCAACCTGTGCAGTGTGCCAAAGGAAATTGTGGACGTACGTATGCACATACGTATGAACATCAACAGACGAGAAGTGATGGCAATAGCTCAGCTTGACTTTGTCAAGTTTAGCCAAAAATGCTTCTGGCAGCCATGTTTTTTGATGCACGGTAACAAAAATAAGAAGCATTTGTAGAAGACCTCCCATAGACTATTCCTGCCAGGTTTGGTTCAGTAGTTCCAGAGAAGATGAAAATGTGATTTCCCATAGGGTTTCTACAGTAACTATAAGCCGCAATTGTGGCCATGTTTACAACCCAATCAACATTAAATGAGGATCGTTGGTAAAGGGGGTCCCAGTCATCATATAATTATGCAAAGTATCAAAACAATTGGTCTGGTAGTTTCAGAGGAGAAGATTTTTGAAAATCCCCCAACCAGAATCAAAGAATGCCTCTGGCAGTCATGTTTTTCAACCCACAGGAACAAAATGAGTATCGTTTGTAGAGGACCTCCCATAGACCATTCCTGCCAAATTTGGTTCACACCAGCTCAGCGGTTACAGAGAAGATGATGAAAATGGGAAAAGTTTACGGACGAGACGACGACGGACGCCAAGTGATATGAAAAGCTCACATGGCCTTCTGGGCCAGGTGAGCTAAAAAGGGCATGCAACTTCCGGGGGAGGGGGGGGGGGGGGGGAATTTGCAAAACATTTATGCCAGGGTGGGTGGGTGGTCAAGGAGGACCCAAAAAAATTTTTTCCAATGCTTGCAAATTTTTTCCTCAGACACTTTTGGGCCAAATTGTATACCATAATCAGTGAAGTATCATTCAAGAACCAATAAAAAGACACTCAAGTTATCAGGGGGTACCTACCATGGGTTATATACGATAATAAAACTGTTATTGTGGCTGAGCTATGATTCGGCTTATAGTGATAAAATGTATGACATACTGAATAATGCAAGTTAAAATGCATCACTAATTGCAATTATCAAACACTGCACTCTAAGGATAAGTTATCTTGAGGGTGTTCCATTTGATTAAATTTCTAATGTGTTCACCCTGGTGAGATCGGCTGGCTGAGATGAGGAGCAAAGACAATTATGTGAAGTCAGCAACAGTTACAGATTTCAGCTGCAGGAACAATTCTGTACAACGATGTATCCAGACCTATTACGAAAACACCAATGACTCTTATTGCCATTGTAGGAAGTATGTAACACAAAAACTACTAAACACTGAACCTGATTGAACTGCTAATTTATTTCAAACACATCTGAGAACACAGGTGTCAACAAAATCATGTACCAGACCTTCTAAGGCTGGACTTAAAATAAGTAATAAATCCCCTCCCCTTACCCAGCCATGCCCCACCCAAATCTTCGTCAAAAAAATAAACAAATACAAAAATGACTAAACTCACTGGTTTTTGCATACACATACCGTGGAACCTCTCTTGAGAGACCAACATTTTTGCCAGACAAAAGGGGTCTTTCAGACAGGTGGTCTGTCAAGACCACCTGTCTTGAAATACCACTTTTGTCTGGCCGAAATGGTATGTTGTCCCTGGCTGCATAGAGATTTTTTTATGCTACATCAACACCCTTCACTTTGATAATGAAGTATACTTTCTCATCCGCAATTATCTCTCTTCATCTCAGTCCATGCTGGTTCATGCATGTAGTCAAAAAAATCAACAATTTGAAATTATATTTTACAAAGCTCTCTGAGCTCTGTCGAATACCATATATATTGATGGTTTCTACAACATGTCTGAACACATGGAGAGATAACTATAGGTAAAAAAGTTAATGATATGACATTCAAGAGTGTTCATGAATTACAATAGAACATGCCTTAAGAGACCGATGTCGTTGGAGACCATGTTTTATATGGACATACCTGGACATACCAGCTTTACTCTATATTTGATTTGTTATGGGAGACCATCTGCCTTAAGAGACCACTCTGGTCTGATAAAACGGGTGTTCTTTCAAGACCTGTCCTACTGTACAAGGTCAATCACTCAATACTGTATGATAAAATTGGTTAAGGTGCAGTATGGTGGGAAGGATGATGCAGAAGCATGTATTTAGTGGGGGTGGGTGGTTCAGACAACATCAGAAAAAAATTGTAAAACTGGTTAAAAAAAATTACATGGGGTGGGTGGGTCAAAAACAAAAAATCAGCATCGGTGTCTGCAAACCCACACCTGGCAACTTTTTATATTTTTAGCTCTTTGGCTTCCCATCAGGATGAACCTTTTTGGCACAAATCCAAATCACATATATGGCAAATAATACTACACAGTAAATTTGGTTCAAATTGGCCAGCTGGTTCTAACAATAAAACTTTTGGAAAGGTCCATAAATTTTGCCCCTTGCAGAATGAGCCAAATTATTGCCTAAGGTTTTTTATTTGAACAATTCTGTATCCACACCAATAAAGAAGGCAGAATATCAAACATCAAATCATTGTAGCCAGTAGTTTATAAAAAGCAGACTGTTCAGCGTTTTCTTGTCACCACAGCATTAAATGAAGTCCCCATGTGGTTCTACTACTCCAAAGGAAGCTTTATACTAAACCTCAAAACTTTTCTTGAGTAGTTCTCAAAAGATGGGCATTTCTAGAGTTTTTTTTTCTTCCCGCTCTTGGTGTTCCCATAAGGATGTGAAAATTGGCACAAATTGAGTATGTATCATAAAACAATGCTGCATACCAAACTAGATCGAGTTATTTATGTGCAAAGCACACAATGGTGTATCACCGCATTTCCTTAGCAACATCTTAGCATAGTCTTAACGTTTCGAATTAATACTAGTACCCAAGGAGCCTTTCAATGAAAACTGATTTTCTAACGATAAAAGTGGTTCCACTGGAACCACCGGGCGCAAAATCAAAATTCCGAAACCTTCATGTACATCTAGAGATGTTACCTGAACACATTAACATAGTTTAAACGTTTCGAATTGAATACCCTAGGAGCCTTTCGATGAAAACCGATTTTCCAACGATGAAAGTGGTTCCACTGGAACCACTGGGGGCCGAATCAAAATTCCGAAACCTTCATGCACATCTAGAGTTGCTACCTGAACACATTAGCATAGTTTAAGCATTTCGAATTAAATACCCTAGGAGCCTTTCGATGAAAACTGATTTTCTAACGATAAAAGTGGTTCCACTGGAACCACCGGGGGCAAAATCAAAATTCCAAAACCTTCATGCACATCTAGAGATGTTACCTGAACACATTAGAATAGTTTAAACGTTTCGAATTGAATACCCTAGGAGCCTTTCAGGGTGTGACGTATGGACGGAAGGACGGATGTATGTACGGATGGAGATCACGACAATATCAGTCCAATGTGCTGACAAGTTCAAAAACAATTCTTTTCCAGAGGTCCTAACCATTATCTTGAAGGTCAAAGTGACTTCTTGGAGGGTCATACTGATCCAAGGTAATATTACTCATGGGCGGATCGTGGAATTAAAATACGGGGAGACTGATGTAATCCGACAGAGTCCTATAGCATCAGTCGCTGCCGCACGTGCCAAAGGGACGTGCGTTTGTGGTGGCCTTGAGGTGGCTTCTGAGGTGGCTTCTAAATGCATTCTGGCCTACAATAATTGGGGGCAAATGATGAAAGGAAAACACACATTTTTCGTTGTAAAAGTTAAAATTATCAAACCATACATCACATACACTGTCACATACTGCTTCTGGTCATGGAGCTAGTCTGTCGTAGACAAAATATGACAGTCACCTATTTGCGAAAGTGACTTTCGAGAATAGGTGACTGTCATATTTTGTCCACGACAGATAAGTGATCTTTGACATCATGGGTACATCAATCATCGGAAATGCAGAAACAAGAAACCCCTTTTACCTTACATTTTCTGGCTGTATAGTGGCAACAAATTTGGGAAACTGTTGGCATTCTTGGTCTATTGGGCCAATATTGCCACCGACTCTTTTGGTGCTGATTTTCAGATCAGTTAAATCATTTCAAATTCTTTGACAAATTATGTCACGACTGCTGAGAAGAAGCCATGTATTAATTTGAAAAGGAACCCAAGGGATCATAATTTATATCGGATTTTTGGTATACTTCAAGTAAATGTGTTTGCGTCTGAGAGAGAAAGAGAAACAGAGGGGGAGAAAGAAAGAGACTGCCAGAATGAGAACTCGACCAGTCAACTCAACTGGCCATTCGCAGATTCGGGCAAATCGCCAGTTGAGTTGACCCGATAAATGCCAGAAGCCCTCAATAAAATTAGAACTGGGAAACTTACGCGACTGGAAATAGTGGCTCCCCATTAACATTAACTTCAAGTTTGGGGTATGAGATGTAAAAATAATGATACCAGGAACATACCATTTCTTCGGCTTTGTGGCGACAAAATATTCTTTTATACTCCGCTTCATTGCGTCCCACTTTCGACTATCGATTTTGCAAACAGTGGATACTTGCAGACGTGACTTCGTCAGTTCTATAAATAACCGATATTCTGCGAATTCTAAGAGGATCATGTCCCTTATTTGGCAACTTGATGTCATTAGTTAAGGAGGGGCATTCTAGGACAAGATTGTGTGGAATAAGAGCATGACTTTTTTTAGTGGGCTCGGGGAGGGTGGGGGACTAGTCCCCCACCTCCCCCCTCTGGATCCGCCCTTGTTACTTAAAAGTTTGAATCCTCTCAATGTACAAATAAAATAGAGGAGTTAATGTTGTGTTAACAATCTCTGAAACAAAAATTTCCTTCAAGATCATGACCTTGACCTTTGAGATAAAGGTCCCTTTTAGATGTGAATACATATCCTGTTTAATATCTCTATTTATTTACTGGAGTTTAACGACACTTTCAACAGCCAGTGTCACCTTGTGTTTGACAGTTTTACGGGTGGAGGAAGCTGAAGAGAACCACGGAGCAACAGCAAGCAGCTGTCAGACTCGCCAATGTACTAACTCCACACAACTTGCAACCTCACTTTGGCAGGATCATGTTAGTTGTTGCTATTTATTTTGGTGGAAATTCTGTCAAGATGTAAAGGGCATGCTATTCTACTCTTATGTGGATGCAATTAGCAACTTTCGATGTCGAATTAGTCCTGAACGATCGTCAGGACTGATTGGCAAAACAGGCAGGATTAGGAAGGTAATTAAATTGTATTTTGTCGTAACCTGTAGTTTATTCACAAATTTTACAATTGAATACCACCCCCCTCCCCCCCCCCCCCCAATAGAATCTACGGACTAAGGTTTCATGTAAGGTTGTAACCCCCCACCCCCACTTTAAGGATACCAAACTCATTGGAAAAAGGCATTATTAACAATCTGTATTCTGTATATTTGGAAAGTGATATTTACCAAATACCAATCTCCTCTCCCCCACACTCATTTTGTCTTGTTCAGTCTGGAGCCTCAGAATGTACAACTAGCACAGGTTTAATCTCACGGTTGTATATAAATATGCTCAGGAGGTTTATTTTATTGAAAACATTTCATGAGAAGAAATTGCTTGGAAAACCATTACGCCCCGCTGATGATGGACAGAGAACACTGCAATGAGATATGTTTATGATCTTTCAATCAACTGATAATCTTTAAACAGTTACCTGAATAAAAAAAAAATTTCCAATTTTTGCCTTCAAGATGAATTACAATATAATTTTTAAGAATTTTCCTCATACTGTGTTCAAAGTTAAATTTCTGGTTCCCATATGGAGCCCAAATATGAACTTAGGGGCTTCATTTGAACAAACTTGAATCTGACAGTGTTTCTGGAAAACAAAAAAAAAAAAACTGGCATAAAACAAATACATGTTCCTTCCGGCACAAGCCTAAATCAGAATTCTTACACTCCAACACCAGCCTAAATCAGGATTCTTATTCTTACACTGGGCTGAAAAAAAGGTTCCATAATTTCTCCCTACTTTTTTCAGAATGGCTGCCCATTTTCTATGCCCATTCAAGTACCTCAAATGGACAAAATCTAATTGCAGAAAGATTTTTTTACTAAAACCGTCAGTGAAAGAGCTAAGTATTTGGAGGGTTTTTTGGTCATACTCATGTGGTTCAGCAAAACTATTTGTTCAAATAGCCAAAGACTATTAAATTACAAAGAATTTTAATGGTGTTTTTTTTTTTTATTTCAAATGATTTATTTAATCCTCTGCATACTTATGTCAAGATACAAAAATTTCAAAATACAAAAATTTCAAGTAGCAAATTTTTGCCATAATGGAAGTTGGAATTTAACCACTTTTCCAATTTTTCCAGAATTTCAAACTGCTTAAAAACCCTGCTAAATATTGCTTTAAAATAACACATTCTTCATTCAAATAAATTTGGTCACACATTGGGAAGTTACATTTTAAATGTCAAAGCATTATAACTGGTGGTCAATGAAATTTTTTTTAAAGCAATTCAAGCACTGCCCCCTAGCGATCAGATTTGGCAAATTCCATCGCACTTGGAGGGGTATACCCCCAAGATGATTTGAGCCAAGTTTTTTTGTTGGGTTTGGTCCGGTGGATCAGAAAAAGAATTATATGCAAAGCTGACATACAAGCGATGGCAACAGTTCATGCTGACTTTAAGTCAGGTGAGTTAAAAAACAATTTAGGGCAAATATGATAATGCATTTCTTTACATATGTATGTCTGTCAGACTGTTTGCTACTTTTGCACTTCTACATGTTCACATTGAAATTGGTATCTAGAGGTAATTTTTTATCTGGAGTAACACAGGCAGGCAGAATTTCACATGCCTTTACCATTCAACATTCGAGGTGAGATCGCTTAGTTTTACCTCCAGTATTGCAGATTTTGCCGATGTAAATGGTAAAGGTGCAATGCAACTTTCAACAGCTTTGGCAGTGTAGTTCAACCATTACCTAATGTTTTACCTGCACTTATAGACAAAAATTGCCATTCAAATTCTCTATTATTTTTCAAGGTGTGTTTGCGAAACTTAGTTTATGATGGGGATCTGTGAATCACACATTTTTTTTTTTCGAAACGAATCTCAAATTGAATTGTGTCTCGGATATCAATATCAAATCGAATCATAATAGACAAGTTATTTCATATTATACCAAAGGGATGTTATGGTATGCTGTGACGACCCTCACAAGACTGACTGACACCTCAAACACCAATAAATAAATATTCTCTGTAGCACCGTCGCTGAAACAGGCCTATTATCCATAGTTATAGTTCTTGAAGGGGGGTGGGGGAGGGGGGTGGAGTTGCAGTAACCGATTTTCGTCAGATCACCGAAGTTAAGCAACGTCGAGCCTGGTTAGTCCTCGGATGGGTGACCATCTGAGTGATCGATTCTGACTCCCGCATTGTGTCCTTGGACAAGGCACTTCACCCCGATGGGGACATGATGGCACTGTGTACTAAGGCGAACTGCACGTCGATGGTGCGCATGTCTTCAACCAATCTAGCCCTGCCTGTGCTGCAGTGCAGAGTTATGATGTTGGGGAGCTGGCAGCTGCTCTTCGTTGCTCAGTGGTTCTCTCTGGGTACTCCAGCTTCCTCCACCTGTCACGGTCATTTTTGCCATAATGGCAATTGTGCATAAGTATGTGACCTTAAACACCAATAAATAAATAAATATAAATAAGTTCTTGAAGGATTAATTTGTTACTATTCACGTTCTTAAGAACGTGAATAGTAACAAGTTATACCTTCAAAAACTAAAACTATGGATAATGTTCTGGGCCAAATTCACTACTTATCTAACAATTAACCTTTGTCAATTACTCAATTTATTTATTTATTTATTGGTGTTTAAGGTCACATATTTCTTCACAATGGCTAATCACGACAATGACAGTTTTACAGGTGGAGGAAGCCAGAGTAACCAGAGAGAACCACCAAGCAACGGCAAGCAACTGTCAGCTCCCCAACATACTAACTCCACACAAGCAGGGTTAGCATTGGTGAAGACAGGTGCACCAACGACGGGCAGTACGCCTTCATACACGTTACCGTGCTCTCACGTGGGCAATGGGGATGAAGTGTCTTGCTCAAGGACACATTGCGGTTGCCACAGGTGGGATTCGAACCAAGGATCTCTTGGCTTGCCACCTGCACTCTACCTACTGAGCCACCGTGCACCCCATTTACTCAACTGAATATGAAACTGAATTGAGCCTACATGAAAGAATTGTGTAATGTCAATTTTATCCAATTTTTGTTGGAAATGTAACAAATTGAAGTTAGTACGAGAGATTCGAAAAAATTGAATCTTGAGACTGATTCAGGATCGATCTCGAAGCAAACATATGGTATCGATATCGAATCGAATCTTGAATATTTGCAGGACCCTAGTTTATGACCTCTTCAGCAGAAGTTCATTTTGTTTTGGGAGTAAATATAAAATGTTTGTTACTTAGAAAATAAATACTGAAAGTGTGATCTTCTGGTCATGTTAGGAGGGTAAGAGTAAATGAAGTATTGAGAGGAGTTTGTTTTAACACTGCCAATGTTGGATTTCTACTGGTTCAAGTTATAACTAGTCTTTGACAAAAACAAGCACAACCTTCACATTCATATTCCATAATTGATGATGATTAAAATATAATCTGCTTTCCATGATATAAAATTATCATACAATTCTTCAAACATATACATTATTTTTTCTGAAATAAAGCCTATGATTCTCTACAGAACAAATAGGTGTCTCAGCATCAATTTCAATAATTTAACGGTTCGGAGGCATGGTGGCGTTGCGGTAACTGGTTCTCGTCAGATCACCGATGTTAAGCAACGTTGAGCCCAGTTAGTCTTTGGATGGGTGAGTGTTTGAGATATGGATCCGGACTCCTGCATTGTGTACTTGGGAATAGGGCTGTCACGATTTTTTAATTTAGGAATCGATTAATCGTCGCAAATAATCGATCATAATCGAATAATCGTACCTAGATGACGCCCTCTCCCTCTCTCTGACGTCGATAAAAAATGAAGTTCAAGTCAGTTGACCTACCTCCAGTAAATAACGAAGACGATCCACTTTTAGGTACGTTCAAAGCTTTGATGTTCTGAACTTTTGAACCGCCAGTGTAATAATCAAGACAGGTCGGCAGTTGCTAACTTTGCAACTGCTGACCGGTCTTGATTATTACACTGACGGTTCAAAAGTTCAGAACATCAAAGCTTTGATGAATGCACCTGACAGACAAATGCTTCCAACGGCTTCTTGGGGTTGAACTTCGATGTTCTTAACTCTTTACATTTAGAAACAATAGTTTTTTCATAAAATTTTCTTTTAATTGTTAAACGTCTAAAGCGGGATAAAATTTACCGATTATTCAACAATGAAAAACACTAATCGATTTCGCTGTGACTGATCAACAATCGACTAATCGATTAATCGTGACAGCTCTACTTGGGAAGGACACTTAACCCTGATTGTCCACAGGGGGCACGATGAAGCTGAGTACTAAGACATACTGCACGTCGATGGTGCGCATGTCTTCAACCAATCAAACCCTGCCTGTGCTGCAGTGTGCAGTTACGATGTTGGGGAGCTGCTCATTATTCCTTGGTGGTTCTATCCGGGTACTCTGGCTACCGCCACCCGTAAAACTGTCACCGACACGATATGACCTTGGCTGTTAAAGTGTCGTTAAATCTAAATAAATAAATAAGTTAACGGTTCTGGTATAAATATTACAATGCTTTGCCAAGCATCTCTGGTGGCCCCCTGAAAGGAGATGTTTAAGACCTTAGCTAATGAGTCCTCCTCTAAATAGTGATGCAGACAATACTGAACAGTTTTTGACAGTTCAGTCCTGACTACTCTACTCCGGTATGGTCTGAAACAAGGCCTTAAAAATGGTCTAATTAATTTGGGGACTACTCCGGTATGGTCTGAAACAAGGCCTTTAAAATGGTCTAATTAATTTGGGGACAACTCCAACTCATGAAGTCAGTTGTGGTTCAGCCCTTTAATCCATTGAAAAAACATTCTGCAATACTCAGATTGTCTGAAATGCTATTTTTGGGTTTTAAATTTCAGACCTTGGTGCCTCAGAGTATC
This sequence comes from Pictodentalium vernedei, assembly GCA_031216915.1. NCBI lineage: Eukaryota > Metazoa > Mollusca > Scaphopoda > Dentaliida > Dentaliidae > Pictodentalium > Pictodentalium vernedei. Next base: position 568,835,140 of record CM062297.1, on the reverse strand, counting down.
TATTAACCCTGCAAGACCAATTCCTACATTGAGCACTTTTAAAGCAACATATCAGGTGCCCCATTATGCTTTGGGTAAATTCATAGTTACATTAATAAGTACCTTGAGGTTGTTTCTAGGCAAGTCATACTGCCTGTATATGTAGCCAAGAAACAACTGCAAAGCCACAGATCCATCATATGGACCACCAATCTGCAAAACTCTCCAGGCCTTTGGGGATTAAATCTTTTCTTTTGAAATTGACAAAAGCGCTTAAAAATTAAACCAACTACTTGTGATGCAATCTAATTTGGGAACAGCCTTGTAATTTGGGAACACTGGTTACCTCTGCAAATTTGAAGGTCTGTTGGAGCAACTACTGTGAAGTGTAGTATTTTTAAGTTGGTTGATTCATTGCAATCTGTCCCACAACTCCTAAATATTCATAACAATGACAATATAAGATACAATTGGGTCAATGAAATTGTCAGTTGAACCACAACCTGCACTTTATGTTTTACTCATCTTTGGTAACAATTGCCTTCTTTCAGGCTCAACCATGCAACACAAGTGATGATGAATACCAGGGTTTTCAAAGATAGTCTGGTTCAGAATAAGGGAGCTCCTTCCAAGAGCAAGACAAAAGTACAGAAGACATGGAAGCTGGTGGAATTTGTCCTCAATATCTCCTATTTCAATATCATATCATGATGGCACCCACAATCTGATACAGGATTCTCATTCTATTAACCATAGATCCATACCAGCAAAGTGAATCTCCTTTGAACACCAGTTTCATTTTCAGGGGTTTTCAAGGAAGGTCAATATTCATGGCCTTTCCAGGTTTTTTTCCCAGGCTTTCCAAATTTTTTCCAGGGAGTGCAAGTTATTTTCTGGCTGAAGGCACCAGGCCATGGCTCCATGAGCAATCAGCACTATTCAGTTTTCACCCTCTCACACTGCACTTGACAGAATGAAACACTGCATATTGGCCAGATTGCATACTCCCATTGAATAGTCATTATTTTAATACATTTAGGTCACATATTATTTCATTTAGAATTCCATTACCTTATCCTTTACACCAGTATATGAACTTGAGATAAGTTTACTTGCCAAGAAAAAAACTTGTTACATTTGTGCTAAAATCTGCATGTGTAGAATATATACAAATGTGAAGACCAAGGACACATTAAGATGAATCACAGGCGTCTGGCACTTGGATCGTGAAAAATACATCCAAAATCCAATATATAAGACCATTATCAAATATTACCCTTATACATATATAAATGAAAGCGTCAATGACTCTGTAGCTCAACTTGGATATGACAGGAATTAGTACTTGCTGTGACCAAGACAACTGAATAATGAATATGACAGGAATTAGTATTTGTTTTGGCCCAGTCAACAATAATAAAAGAATTACAAGGTGACTGTAATGGACTACAGATTAAGACCAATCATTGTAGATTATTATTTTTGTGTGGAAATTTTCAGTCCCAAACAAAATATTTTCAGACTAAAATTTTTTCTTCTTCTTAAAATTGACCAAAATGCATCAAAACACAAAAAGTAATTTCCGGATTTTGGTCCAAAATTTTCTAAGTCCCACCCGGACCCCAAATTTTCAGTGTAAAAAAATTTTTTTTTTTTTTTTGTCTTAAAATTGACCAAAACGCATAAAAAACCAAAAAACTAATTTCCGGATTTTGGGCCAAAATTTTCTAAGTCCCACCCGGACCCCTAATTTGCATAATTTATTCACAAGAAAAACTCTGTATTATATGTAATGTATCCCATGGTACTAAACATTCATACAAAAATTTATTCAAATCAGATCTTTCATTTGGAAGTTCTGCGCAAAAATCTGATTGCACTTAATTTTGAACAAAATGGCTGCTAGCGGCCATCTTGAATTTCAGAATGGACCCAAAAACACTCTTTCTCGTCCCACAGTGATAACAAAGGTACCCAAGAAGTTTCGTGAAGATCGGTTCATAAATACGGCCTCTAGCCCGAGCCGTATTGGGATTTGCACTCACAGTGCTGAAAGTAACACTAAATAAATCAAAGTTAGCCTAATTTGCATAATTTACGCACAAGAAAAAAACCTGTAATATATGTAATGTATCCCATGGTACTAAACATACATACAAAAAATTATTAAAATCAGAGCTTTCATGTGGAAGTTCTGTACAAAAAACAGATTTCTGCATCGTCGGTACAAAATGGCTGCTGGCAGCCATCTGGAATTTGGGACTGCACCCAAAAACACTCGTTCTCGTCCCACGGTCATAACAAAGGTACCCAAGAAGTTTCGTAAAGATTGGTTCATAAATACGGCCTCTAGCCCGAGCCATAGCAGCTTGGCACTTACAGCTCTGAAAGTAACACTAAATAAATCAAAGTTAGTCTAATTTGCATAATTTACGCACGAGAAAAAAACCCGTATTATATGTGATGTATCCCATTGTTGAGCTAAAAAAAAAAGAAAGGTGTGCAACGAACTTCTCGGGAAGTTTGACACTCGAGATTAGATAACGCCTATTTTTCATATAATCGAAACTTTTTCGATCAGTTTTAAAGCATTAAAGAATGCATAATATATTTATCTTCACATGTGCAAGTGTTTCATTTATCACTCACTCCTCATACAAGCATACTAACTTCATTTTTCATAGCTTTCACATCAGATTTATTTCTTGTCATCCTCCATGATACAAATTTGTAAACATTACGTCATAATCCACCGCAGTGAATAAACTGTTTGTTTCTATTTGCCAGTACGAGATAGAATGAAAGTGTCAATGACACTGTAGCTCAACTTGTCAAGACATGTACATGTACAGTATGTAACACAGCAATGACAAACATCTAGGTAATGACCTGATAACAAAGGTACATATAAAGTATTGTAACAGTCTGTACATAAATACTGGCCGTAGCCTGTAGCAAATGTATAGGTAAAGTATTGTAAAGGTGGGTGACAGTCAGATGCTAAACTAGAAAAGAAATCTTTGAGTCCCAGAGTGGGTCTGACTGAATCCCAAAATATTTGTTCTCATAGCACAGTGATAACAAAGGCACCCCAAAACACATTCATTCCTGTCCCAAGGTGAAAACAAAGGTACCCAAGAAGTTTTGTGAAGATCAGTTCATAAATACGAGCTGTATAGAAGTTGTGACAAAAAAATGATTGGACCTAATTTCGGTACAAAATGGCCACTGGCAGCCATCTTGAATTTTGGAACACACTCAGAAACACTCGTTCTCGTCCCAAGGTGATAACAAAGGTACCCAAGAAGTTTCGTGAAGATTGATTGATAAATACAGCCTCTAGCCCGAGCCGTATTGACATGTGCACTTACAGTGTATAAGTAGCACTAAATAAATCAAAATTCATCTAATTTGCATAATTTCTGCACAAGAAAAAAACCCGTACTATATGTGATGTATTCCATGTTACTAAACATTCATACAAAAATTTATTCAAATCAGAACTTTCATACAGAAGTTCTGTACAAAGACTGATTGCACTAATTTTCGTACAAACTGGCTGCTGGTGGCCATCTTGAATTTCGGACCACACCCCAAAACACTCATTCTCATCCCACGGTGATAACAAAGGTACCCAAGAAGTTTCGTAAAGATCGGTTCATAAAAACGGCCTCTAGCCTGAACCGTATAGAAGTTGTGTTCAAAAAACTGATTAGACCTAATTTCGGTACAAAATGGCCACTGGCAGCCATCTTGAATTTCGGACCGCACTCAGAAAATCTCGTTCTCGTCCCAATGTGATAACAGAGGTACCCAAGAAGTTTCGTGAAGATCGGTTGATAAATACAGCCTCTAGCCTGAGCCGTATTGACATGTGTACTTACTGTGTGTAAGTAGCACTGAAAAAATCAAAGTTCATCTAATTTGCATAATTTCTGCACGAGAAAAAAACCCGTATTATATGTGATGTATCCCATGGTACTAAACATTCACACAAAAAATTATTCAAATCAGAGCTTTCATGTGGAAGTTCTGTGCAAAAATCAGATTGCCCCTAATTTTGAACAAAATGGCTGCCAGCGGCCATCTTGAATTTTGGACCGGACCCAAAAACACTCGTTCTCGTCCCAGGGTGATAACAAAGGTACCCAAGAAGTTTCGTAAAGATCGGTTCATAAATACAGCCTCTAGCCCGAGCCGTATTGGCATTTGCACTGACAGTGCTGAAAGTAACACTAAATAAATCAAAGTTAGTCTAATTTGCATAATTTAAGCACGAGAAAAAAACCTGTATGATATGTGATGTATCTCATGGTACTAAGCATTCAACAAAAAATTATTCAAATCAGAGCTTTCATATGGAAGTTCTGTACAAAAAACAGATTTCGGCATCGTCGGTACAAAATGGCGGCTGGCAGCCATCTTGAATTTTGGACCGCACCCAAAAACACTCGTTCTTGTCCCACAGTCATAACAAAGGTACCCAAGAAGTTTCGTAAAGATCGGTTCATAAATACGGCCTCTAGCCCGAGCCGTATCCAATTGTTGACGTACGGACAGACGGACAGACGGACGACGGGCCATGACAAAAGCTCAAATTTGGCTTTGCCAAAGTTGAGCTAAAAACGATAATCTTTCTTTCTATCTCATACTGGCAAATAGAAACAAACAGTTTATTCACTGAGGTGGATTATGACGTAATGTTTACGAATTTGTATCATGGAGGATGACAAGAAATAAATCTGATGTGAAAGTTATGAAAAATAAAGTTGGTATAATTGTATGAGGAGTGAGTGATAAATGAAACACTTGCACAAATGAAGATAAATATATTGTGCATTCATTAATGCTTTAAAACTGATCGAAAAAGTTTCATTTATATGAAAAATAGGTCTTATCTAATTTTGAGTGTCAAACTTCCTGAGAAGTTCGTTGCACACCTTTCTTTTTTTTATATATGTATAGGGGTAATATTTGATAATGTTCTTATATATTGGATTTTGGACGTATTTTTCACAATCCAAGCGTCAGACGCCTGTGGATGAATGTTACATAAAGAGAAACAAATTAGAGAAAATTGCCAGGTGGAATTTCTTTTTATTCTTAGTGTGGGATGCACTCTTAGTGCATATGCAGTCTATATGATGAGACCGTCAAAAATTTATTTTATAATTTAAATATTTGATAATCTCCCTTTTAAAGAGCACCTTTTGAGGCAGTTGTCTAATATGGCCCCCTATTATATGAGAATTGACATGTCCTTGGTAAATAATTATTATACACAATATTTTCTAAAATATTCTTTTAACCCTTTACCCAACGCAGATGATATCAAAATTTATTAGTTTAAATATCATTTTTTTTTAATTTTTCAAAAAATGTCAACAAAACCATATCATGTGACCCCTCGTTGGAACGAGCTCAACGAGCTCGTTCCAACGAGGTGTCACATGATATGGTTTTGTTGAAATTTTTTGAAAAATAATATTTTTTCAACTGCTGAATTTGCATATTACGCGGGCGGATGCGGCCGATTCGTTAGGTAAAGGGTTAATTAGAATAAGCTGACTCTGGCTTGTTTGATCACTTATTTGCACTGAGTGACCTTTGAATGTACTATCACCAAGTTTAAAGATAAGGTTACACAGAAACTATTTTTGGCTTACAGTTTGTTTATTTGGGTCACACTTGTTAACTTGAAATAAGACTGAATCATTAATGAGATGATTCAATTCAACCAATCAGCAATTGGTAGAATAAAAAGGGCAATAGAGAAATTTCTCATTCTGGAACTTTCTATTTGCAGACTATATGCCAACAGACTTCTGACATTCATTCATCAAACAAGGTTTTGAGAAGTGAGTTAGTTATATATTCAGCATTCACTGAACATTGGAGTTTATTATTTCTGGGCTGTACTTGATTATTAGGTAGAAGCAGAGTTTAATATATATTCTGGGTAATATTTTGAGACTACTGCATTTTTTGTGTTGCAAAAGTGTTTCCAAATCTTGAAGTGAATTTATACTAGCTGTGAACCAGAGTTTACTTTTGTGAAAAGGCAGTATTCTGCTGGATTATTTTAAAACTATCTGTGGAGCAAATACTTGTTGGATATTAATGAATTCCATTTGAATTTCGCTGAGTGCTTTATTGGAATTTATTGGATACTACTGAAATTTTGAGCGAACATTTCATTACTGTTTACTGGATACTGTTACTGCAGCAAGCCAGAAAATAAGCAGACTGTCATCTGCAAAATGAGGTCCCCAAAGGGTGAATTTAGTGATGCTACCCTGCACTGCAGGGTAGCATCATTAAATTTGCCCTGTGAAGCTCAATCTGAAACAGGGTCTCAAAACTAAACAGAAAGAGGTTCCCAGAGGATAAATTGGCCCACTGAATGGTGTAGCATCATCAAATTCACCCTCTGGGGACCTCATTTCTGCAAATGTCAGACTGCTTATTTTCAGGTCTGTACTGCAGACACATTTTTGGCCATTTACGATACCAGCTGTAAAGTTTCTTCATCACTGAATTCTTCTGAACTTTATTTTGGACTAACTGATAAGTATTTTGGTTTTACTTTTCTGTAAACCATATAAAAGATATTGTAGCATTTCCTTTTCAATTTATTTGTTTCATTTTTCAGAATAGTTAAATTTGAGTTATTGTTGTTGATTCTCATAATTTCTTTCTGTTGCCATTATTACTTTTATACCATAATGTTCTCATTCTTGTGCAATCCAGTCTTTGCAAAAACTATACTCACAGTTCTGTCTTTTTCTAGTGTTCATTAGCAGCAATTTTGATATATTGTTCCACGAAAGAAATATGAATTTACTGATTTACTGGTGTTTAAGGTCACATACTTCTGCACATTGGCTAATCATGATCACAACAGGGAGAGGTCAAGGTCAGTCAATCGTTTATAACCCATCTTGCCTATTTTAGAGGACTTGCACCCCAAATATTAGTGACCTGGTCCTATTTTACCCATGAAACAAAGCTTGTTTATCACAGTAAACAAGCACTGCTTCACTTCCCGGGGAAGAAATATGAATAAAGTTTCTGTAAATATGCTAATGAAGCTGGTGTAAACAAACACCAACCATCTTCGTCATGTTAATAACTAGGAGTTTTTTTTCCAAGTAGCATGGTATGCCGCATCAGTCAGTGATATTCTATGAAGTTTCTTTATCCTAGATACCCAGGAAAAACCCAATGCAGTTTCATTGTAGGCCTAGTTGGTGTCAAGGATGATCAACTCTATAATAGAGAACCGTCAGTATTGAAATTGAGTGTATAGCAGCTACCTGACAAAACAACACTTTCTGTACATTGACAAACTGCATGAAGTTCTCAAAAATCAAGTTTTGTATAAATTTCACAAAATATGAAAAAAATTTTCCCAAGTTATCTCCCTTGGAGAGCCTGAAATCCGTCTTGACACAGTTACTTGATGTAGTTAAAGTTACTTAAGTGTGAATAACCAAGTCACATCCAAACAAAAGGAAATTGCAAAAAATTGCAACTTTTCAATCCAAGAGCCCAAATATGATGCAGAAACATAACTTTAACAAACTTTAAATTACATGAGTGAAAGGTGCTGCTTGTCAAAAATCAACACTTTCTGGTAAGTGTTTCTGAAAAAAACAAGAGGCCCCAAGGGGCCTTAATCGCTTGCCTGCCAAAGTGGTTCAAAGAAGTATTTGGGGTCACATTCAGTAAGATATGGTTCATCAACAGGACAAAGGAATGTTGTCATGAGAGGCAAATTTTATGGAAAAACACTAAGGAATGGATTTGAAGAAATCTGAACCTAACATGCCCCACTACAGGGTCTACATAAGATTTTAACAAGTCGGAACTGGACCCAAAATTTTCAGGCTCTAAAAAAAAAAAATTTGTCTCAAAATTAAACAAAACACATAAAAAATACCTCCCAAAATTTCCGAATTTTGATCCAAAATTTCTCGTCGGACCCGAACCCAAAATTTTCAGGCTAAAATTTAATTATTTTTTTTTCTCACAATTTAACAAAATGCATAAAAAAAACACACTAAAAAATTCCCAATTTTGGTCCAAAATTTCAATTGGAACCGAACCCAAAATTTAGACTAAATTTTTTTTTGTCTCAAAATTGAAAACGCTTAAAAAATCTTCCCCAAAATTTCCGAATTTTGGTCCAAAATTTCGAAGTCGGAACCAGACCCAAAATTTTCAGCCTAAAATTTGTTTTTTTCGCCTCGGAATTGAACAAAATGCATAAACATCAAAAAAAAAAAAAATTTTTTTCAATTTTGGTCCAGAAAGTCTAAACCAGACCAAAAATTTTCAACCCAGGGATCCGATTTGAACAAACTTGAATCTGTCCCCTAAAGATGATGTATACCAAATGTTAAAGAATTCTGACTGGTGGATCTGAAGAAGATTTTTAAAGAAATTTCCTCAAATTGCACTAAGTTAAAAGTTGGGCTCCAAATTTGGTCTCCATTAGGGAGCCCAAATATTAACCCAGTGACTCGATTTGAACAAACTTGAATCTGACCCCCCCCCCCCCCCCCCCCCCCCCCCTATAGATGTTGGACACCGAACATGAAAGGATCCTGACTGGTGGATCTGAAGAAGATTTTTAAAGATTATTCCTCAAATTGTACCAAGTTAAACTTTATGCTCCACCCAAATACTAACTCAGGGACCCAATTTGAACAAAGTTGAATCTGACCCCCTAGAGATGTTGTATCCCAAATATGAAAGTATTCTGACTGGTGGATCTGAAGAAGACTTTTAAAGAAATTTCCTCAAATTGCACGAAGTTAAAATTCGGGCTCCATAGGGAGCCCCAATATTAACCGAGGAACTCGATTTGAACAAACTTGAATCTGGTCCCTCTAGAGATGATGTATACCAAATATGAGAGGATTCTGACTGGTGGTTGGTTCTGAAGAAGAAGATTTTCAAAGACATTTCCTCATATTGCACTAAGTTAAAATTCGGGCTCCCATAGGGAGACCAAATATTAACCGAGGAACTCAATTTGACCAAACTTGAATCTGGCTGCCCTAGAGATGATGTATACCAAATATGAGAGGATTCTGCTTGGTGAAACTGTAGAAAACTTTTAAAGAATATTTCCATGTATTGCACAAAGTTAAAATTTGGGCTCCATTAGGGAGCCCAAATATTAACCCAGCGATTCAATTTGAACAAGCTTGAATCTGACTCCCCTATGGATTTTGTATACCAAACATGAAAGGATTCTGACTGGGGGATCTAAGAAGATTTTTAAAGATTATTCCTCAAATTGTGCCAAGTTAAACTTTATGCTCCAATAGAGAGCCCAAATACTGACTCAGGGACCCGATTTGAACAAACTTGAATCTGACCCCCCCTAGAGATGTTGTATAACAAATATCAAAAGATTTCAACTGGTGAACTGAAGAAGATTTTTTTGGAATTTCTAAAAAAAATGTATGGGTGCTATCAGAGTTATGCCCCTTGTGGTGCCCCCTGTGGGCGCAGTCAGTTTATTTGAACAAACTTGAATTGACATATGATAAACATGCACACCAAATTTGGTTCAATTTGGTCCAGTAGTTTGTGAGAAGTTCACGACAGACGACATCGGACAACAATGGACGGCGACGGATGGCAAGTGATAAGTTAAGCTCCCTTCGGTGAGCTGAAAAAACCTTTCGCAGCTTATTTATTGGTGTTTATGTCCATTTTCATCATCTATTCTACTTGGATCAACACGCCATTCATAAATGAAATGGATTTATTTGAACTGTTATTCTCACTGTAACTAAGATGCTACCAATTAAATCAGGGACGTGGCTGTAGAGATTTCCTATTGGAGGGGTGTAGGGTAGTGAATATCCAACTAGGGGGAGAGATTGGAGGGAGAAATCACCCTCCTGGTTTCTTCCCTAGGTGGAAATTCAATACCAAGAAAAATTTTGAAAATGAAGCATGAAAGGGGGCATAAAATTGATTCTAGTAACTGAAATGCCAACACATTTATGATAGAATTATCAGGTTATTATTATTTGGTATTATTCTGGGAAATGAATATGTGCAAAACAAATGCTCAAGCTGACAACTATGAGCAATTCACACTGTTCTCACATTAAATCAGATCTTATGCAGGAATGATCATTTTGGATGTTTTATCATTTTGTAACTGTGAATGACGGAATTAAATTGGTTTAACGATATCACATGATGTGATTTTCTTGAAGTGCATTTCCCCAGTGATTCTGACTTCACATTTATCGACGCAATTGTTCCCCCAATATTCATTTTATACCTTAATTCTTTTAGAATCAAAGCATTATTTTTTTATTTATTAGTATTTAACTGTTTTGGCCCCATCCAACATGCACTATTCACAACCTCGCCATGTCAAATTTTATTGTTTTTCACCATTTTTATCTCCCAAACATAAGCTTATATTTCCCCTCAATGGAATGAGCTTGTCCAGGTCAGACCAATGAGGGATCATCAGGTATAAATTGAGCATGTGTTAGGTAGGGAATTCAGGTGACTTTCAACATTTGTGGCTATATAATGACTGCAATACAAGTATTCAGTCAAGTTTAGCCTATCATTTATACCAGTGCTACAGAATTCAGAGGAACTTCCACTTTAGCTGTTGGTCACAGAGTACTATTTTATCATTAGTAATACACAATAATGTACACAACTTGTTTACCATAGTAAACAGGGCTGCACCATTTCCCGGGATATTCAAAGCATAATCAACATATTACATTCGAGCCAAGAGGTCCTCGGTTCGAATCCCACCTGTGGCAATGGTTTGTGAGAATATTTCTTTTTTCAGTGTCTTACCCCTCCCCCCCCCCCCCCCCCCCCCACACACACACACACTCACCCATCCCCACTCCTATTCGCCAAAGTTACGATGTTGGGTCACCATCCATGACTTTTCTACTTAAGGTGCTATATTAGCAACAGGAAAATTAGCTTGAAAATAGTTGATGTTATTTTCGATGTTGTCAAAAGTCTAGACTGGACCTTTCGTAAGCACAGCTAACGAAATACCCCCACAATGTGCAGGCCAACCCAAAATAACGATTGCTATCAAGTCGATTTTTAAAAATATGTTAGCACATTGTAAAGTAGATGCTTCATTTTGATACTCAGAAAAGGAAAGGGCAAAAGTGACACAAAAAATACCCCCGCCTATTTAACAATTTAAGCCTGACTATAGGTGATACAGTTTTGGGGTATATACAAATACTAAGTCCATAAAGGGCAATGACTCTGGCAATAAAATCTCAAACGACACCTGCATTTCACTATGGGTATACAGCAATAGGATACACTTGCATACCAAATATCAAGTCACTCAACCATGTACTTTACAAGTTATTCACGATAGAATTTTGAGACGGACGGACAGATGGATGGGTGGGCAATGACTCTGGCAATAAAATCTTGAACAACACCTGCATTTCACTATAGGTATACAGCAATAGGATACACTTGCCTACCAAATATCAAGTCACTCAACCAAGTACTTTAAAAGTTATTCATGATTGAATTTTGGGACAGACGGATGGATGGATGGATGGACAGACGGATGCACAGGCAATGACTCTGGCAATAAAATCTTGAATGAATCTGCATTTCACTATAGGTATACAGCAATAGGACTCACTTGCATACCAAATATCAAGTCACTCAACCAAGAACTTAAAAAGTTATTCATGATTGAATTTCGGGACTGACAGACGGATGGACAGATGGACTGACACATCCACTGACCTTGTACTGTGGGTAGACATCAATAAGATAGAGTTGCACATCAAATATGAAGTCATTCTATTGAGTACTCTGCAATTTAATCAGGAATTAATTTCAAGGCAGATAAATTCTAAGTTCATAAAGGGCAAGGACTCTGTCAATAAAATCTCGAAATATAGAACCTTAGTGAGCACGCTCACATACCCCACGCGCCCAGATATTTCAAGCTCTAATCATTTTTGAAAAATAAACATAGATTCTAGGAATACTGCAGAAAACAGTGCTCTGTAGTTTCAACGGTATTGAACAATTCAAGAAGAGAAAAAGCCCGGAAAACTGTAATTTTGATGAACTTTTCAAAGTCTATGGGGCCGTAATTTTGGTATAAAAACAGTGGAGCGGAACAAAACCCAAACTTGTTCTGTAGGCCACCATGTTAGACTAACATATCAAAAATCATCTCAATATCTGGAAGCATGTAGGAAAAAAGTCCATAAAACTGTAATTTTGATGAACTTTTCAAAGTTCAAGGGCCGTAATTTTGGAAAAAATAAGTGGAGCGGAACAAAATGCAAACTTGATCTGTAGGCCACCATGTCAGACTAACATACCAAACATCAGCTCAATATCTGGAAGCGTGTAGAAAAAAAAGTCCGGAAAACTATAATTTTAATGCATTTTTCAGAGTCCTCAAGGGTTGTAATTTCGGTAAAAATCAGTGGAGCGGAACAAACCGCAAACTTGTTCTGTAGGCCACCATGTTAGACTAACATACCAAAAATCATCTCAATATCTGGAAGTGTGTAGGAAAAAAGTCTGCAAAACTGTAATTTTGATGAACTTTTCAAAGTTCAAGGGCTGTAATTTCGGTAAAAATCAGTGGAGCGGAACAAAATGCAAACTTGATCTGTAGGCCACCATGTTAGACTAACATACCCAAAAACAGCTCAATATCTGGAAGCGTGTAGAAAAAAAGTCTGGAAAAACTGTAATTTTGATGAACTTTTCAAAGTACAAGGGCCGTAATTTCGGTAAAAATCAGTGGAGCGGAACAAAAAGCAAACTTGATCTGTAGGCCACCATGTTAGACTAACATACCAAAAATCAGCTCAATATCTGGAAACGTGTAGAAAAGAAGTACGGAAAACTGTAATTATGATGAATTTTTCAGAGTCCAAGGGCCGTAATTTCGGTAAAAATCAGTGGAGCGGAAAAAAATGCAAACTTGATCTGTAGGCCACCATGTTAGACTCACATACCAAAAATCAGCTCAATATCTGGAAGCATGTAAAAAATGAAAGTGTCAATGACACTGTAGCTCAACTTGTCAAGACAAAGACATGTACATGTATAGTATGTGACACAGCAATAACAAACATCTAGGTAATGACCTGATAACAAAGGTACATATAAAGTATTGTAACGGTCTGTACATAAATACTGAGCGTTGCCTGTAACAAATGTATAGGTAAAGTATTGTAAAGGTGGGCGACAGTCAGATGCTAAACTAGAAAAGAAATCTTTGAGTCCCAGAGTGGGTCTGACTGAACCCCAAAATATTTGTTCTCATAGCACAGTGATAACAAAGGCACCCCAAACACACACTCATTCCTGTCCCAAGGTGAAAACAAAGGTACCCAAGAAGTTTCGTGAAGATCAGTTCACAAATATGAGCTGTGTAGAAGTTGTGACAAAAAACTGATTGGACCTGATTTCGGTACAAAATGGCCACTGGCAGCCATCTTGAATTTTGGACCATGCCCAGAAACACTCGTTCTCGTCCCAAGGTGATAACAAAGGTACCCAAGAAGTTTTGTGAAGATTGGTTCATAAATACAGCCTCTAGCCCGAGCCGTATTGACATGTGCACTTACAGAGTATAAGTAGCACTGAATAAATCAAAGTTCATCTAATTTGCATAATTTCTGCACGAGAAAAAAACCCGTACTATATGTGATGTATTCCATGTTACTAAACATTCATACAAAAATTTATTCAAATCAGAACTTTCATACAGAAGTTCTGTACAAAAGACTGATTGCACTAATTTTGGTACAAAATGGCTGCTGGTGGCCATCTTGAAATTCGGACCACACCCAAAAACACTCGTTCTCATCCCACGGTAATAACAAAGGTACCCATGAAGTTTCGTAAAGATCGGTTCATAAATACGGCATCTAGCCTGAGCCATATAGAAGTTGTGTACAAAAAACTGATTAGACCTAATTTCGATACAAAATGGCCACTGGCAGCCATCTTGAATTTTGGACCGCACCCAGAAACACTCGTTCTCGTCCCAAGGTGATAACAAAGGTACCCAAGACGTTTCGTGAAGATCGGTTCATAAATACAGACTCTAGCCCGAGCCGTATTGACATGTGTACTTACTGTGTGTAAGCAGCACTGAAAAAATCAAAGTTCATCAAATTTGCATAATTTCTGCACGAGAAAAAAACCCGTATTATATGTGATGTATCCCATGGTACTAAACATTCACACAAAAAATTATTCAAATCAGCGCTTTCATATGGAAGTTCTGTGCAAAAATCTGATTGCACCAAATTTCGTACAAAATGGCTGCCATCGGCCATCTTGAATTTCGGACCGGACCCCAAAACACACGTTCTCGTCCCACGGTGATAACAAAGGTACCCAAGAAGTTTCGTAAAGATCGGTTCATAAATACAGCCTCTAGCCCGAGCCGTATTGGCATTTGCACTTACAGTGCTGAAAGTAACACCAAAAAACATCAAAGTTAGTCTAATTTGCATAATTTACGCACGAGAAAAAAACCTGTATTATATGTGATGTATCCCATGGTACTAAACATTCATACAAAAAATTATTCAAATCAGAGCTTTCATATGGAAGTTCTGTACAAAAAACAGATTTCTGCATCGTCGGTACAAAATGGCAGCTGGCAGCCATCTTGAATTTCGGACCGCACCCAAAAACACTCGTTCTCGTCCCACAGTCATAACAAAGGTACCCAAGAAGTTTCGTAAAGATCGGTTCATAAATACGGCTTCTAGCCCGAGCATAGCAGCTTGGCACTTACAGCTCTGAAAGTTACATTAAATAAATCAAAGTCAGTCTAATTTGCACAATTTACGCACGAGAAAAAAACCCGTATTATATGTGATGTATCCCATGGGACTAAACATTTATACAAAACTTTATTCAAATCAGAACTTCATACAGAAGTTCTGTACAAAAAACTGATTTTTGCATCATCGGTACAAAATGGCCGCTGGCAGCCATCTTGAATTTCGGACCACACCTAAAAACACTCGTTCCCATCCCAGGGTCATAACAAAGGTACACAAGAAGTTTCAAAAAGATCGGTTCATAAATACGACCTCTAGCCCGAGCCATAGCCAATTGTTGACGTACGGACAGATGGACAGACGGACAGACGGACGGACGGACGGACGGACAGACGGACGACGGGCCATGACAATAGCTCAAATTTGACTTCGTCAAAGTTGAGCTAAAAATAGGCCGATGAAATCGTCAGATGTGTACCCATACGAGCAACTAGTAGAAAGCTGTATGACGGAGGGCCACCATGGATGCCAACATTATGTACACCATACATGGTATGGGTACATATAGAAATGGATTGGAGGAGTGTCTAATTTGTTGGATAAAGGGTTAAAAATTCCAGATCAATTTATCAGATTTACATAACAAGAGGCCCTAGGGGGCCTGAGGGCGCTCACCTGACATGGTAGCCTAAATATCAACCCAGAGAATTGATTTCCACAAGTTGCATCTGCTCCTCCTAAGAAAAGCTGAAACCAAATATCCAAATATTCTGACCAGTGGATCTAAAAAAAGATTTTTAAAGAATATTCCTCATATTGAACTAAGTCATAATTCGGGCTCCCACAGGGAGCCCATATATGAACCCAGGGACATGGCTTTAACAAACCTGAATCTCACACCCCTAAGGATTCTGCACACCGAATATCAAAACATTCCGACTGCTGGATCTGAAGAAGAAGATTTTTAAAGAAAATTCCTCATTTTGAACCAAGTTACAATTCGAGCTCCCACAATCACCCCAAATATGGACCTAGGGACATGGCTTGAACAAACTTGAATCTTACCCCCCTAAGGATGCTGCATAAAAAATATCAAAAGCATTCATCTACTGGATCTGAAGATTTTTAAAGAAAATTCCTCATTTTGAACTAAGTTGTCATTCAGGCTCCCATAGTGAGCCCAAATATGAACCAAGGGACTTGGCTTGAACAAACTTGAATCTCAGCCCCCTAAGGTTGCTCCATGCCAAATATCAAAACATTCCAACTGCTGAATCTGAAGAAGAAGATTTTTAAAGAAAAATTCCTCATATTGACCAAGTTATAATTTGGGCTCCCACAGGGAGCCCAAATATGGACCCATGGACTTGGCTTTAACACACTTGAATCCCCCCCCCCCCCCCCCCCCAAGGATGCTACTCACCACATATCAAACCATTCCGACTGCTGGATCTGAAGAAGAAGATTTTTTAAGAAAATTCCTCATTTCGAACAAAGTTACAATTCAAGCTCCCACAGTGAGCCCAAATATGGACCTAGGGACATGGCTTGAACAAACTTGAGTCTCACCCCCCTAAGGATGCTGCATACCAAATATCACAAGATTCTGCCTGCTGGATCTTGAGAAGAAGATTTTTGAAGAAATTTGCCTGAAATGCACTAAGTTCGAATTCGAGCTTCTATAGTGAGCCCAAATATGAATCTAGGGAGCCGATTTGAACAAAATAGAATCAGATCCACCCCACAATGTTGCATACCAAATATCAAAAGATTCTGCCTGCTGGATCTGGAGAAGATTTTTTAAGAAATTTGCCTGAAAAGCTAAGTTCAAATTTGGGCTCCTATACTGAGCCCAAATATAAATCCAGGGAGCCGATTTGAACAAACTTGAATCAGATCCACCCCACAATGTTGCATACCCAATATCAAAAGACTCTGCCTGCTGGATCTTGAGAAGAAGATTTTCAAAGAAATTTGCCTGAAATGCACTAAGTTCAAATTTGGGCTCCTATACTGAGCCCAAATATAAACCCAAGGGGCCGATTTGAACAAACTTGAATCAGATCCACCCCACAATGTTGCATACCAAATATCAAAAGATTCTGCCTGCTGGATCTGGAGAAGATGATTTTCAAAGAAATTTGCCAGAAATGCAGTAAGTTCAAATTTGGGCTCCTATACTGAGCCCAAATATAAACCCAAGGGGCCGATTTGAACAAACTTGAATCAGATCCACCCCACAATGTTGCATACCAAATATCAAAAGATTCTGCCTGCTGGATCTGGAGAAGAAGATTTTCAAAGAAATTTGCCAGAAATGCAGTAAGTTCAAATTTGGGCTCCTATACTGAGCCCAAATATAAACCCAGGGGGCCGATTTGAACAAACTTGAATCACATCCACCCCACAATGTTGCATACCAAATATCAAAACATTCTGCCTGCTGGATCTGGAGAAGAAGATTTTTTAATGTTTTTCCCATTGCCTACAGTGTTAAAAAGTGCTGACTCTGCACTTTTTCAAAGTCCCGAAACTGTACCCTATGATAAAACCGATGGCAATTCTTTTTTACCAATTCTTTCTGTTGGTCCTAAGGAAGCTTCACACCAAATAAAAGTTCTCGGTGCCGTGCAGTTTTGGAGATATGGGCGTTTTAATTTTTTTCTATTTTTAGCTCCTGCGGTTCCCATGGGGCTACGGGAAAAAAAAAATCAGCATAAATTAGGTACTTATGACCCAATAAGCCCTCACATAAAATTTGGTTCAAATCAGCCTCTCGGTTTGGAAAATAGAAATTTTGGGCGGGGCCAAAAATTTTGCCCCTCCCATAACGACGCCAAGTATAGCCCCACAAACTTCTCTTGAACAAATCTGAGTCTACACCTCAAAAGGAAGCTGCACACCACATATCAAGTCTCTGCTACTGCTGGTTCATGAGAAGAAGATTTTTTAAGATTTCAGCACACTTTTTGGGTGTGGCCCTACCCACAGGTGAGGCAACTTGATTTGAACAAAATCAAATTGCGATGTCATAACAAACTATTATCTCAAATATCAATTAAATTGGTTCAGCGGTTTGGGAGGAGAAGACGCAAACACCATGTTCACGGATGACGGACGGACGGTGAGTGATCACTATAGCTCTCCTGACTGAAAGTCAGGTGAGCTAAAAAACTATACAGCACAGCACATCAGTAACCTGAACATATATATGAAGTAACATGACAATCGGATTGATATTTTTTGAGTTATCTCATGCCAAAGGGATTGGAGGAATTTTCAATTTGAAGGATAAAGGGTTAATATCTCAGGATCAAATTATCAGATTTACACCAAAAACTATACAGCTCGGCACATCAGTAACCTGAACACAAATATAAAGTAACTTGTCAATCCAAGCAATATTTTTCAAGTTATCGAATGCCAAAGGGATTGGAGGAATTTTCAATTTGAAGGATAAAGGGTTAATATCTCAGGATCAAATTATCAGATTTACACTAAAAACTATATAGCTTGGCACATCAGTAACCTGAACACAAATATAAAGTAGCCTGACAATCCAAGCAATATTTTTCAAGTTATCGAATGCCAAAGGGATTGAAGGAATTTTCAATTTGAAGGATAAAGGGTTAATATCTCAGGATCAAACTATCAGATTTACACCAAATACTATACAGCTCGGCTCATCAGTAACCTGAACACAAATATAAAGTCACCTGACAATCCGAGCAATATTTTTCAAGTTATCGAATGCCAAAGGGATTGGAGAAATTTTCAATTTGAAGGATAAAGGGTTAATATCTCAGGATCAAAATTACAGATTTACACCAAAAACTATACAGCTCGGCACATCAGTAACCTGAACACAAATATAAAGTAACTTGACAATCCAAGCAATATTTTTCAAGTTATCGAATGCTAAAGGGATTGGAGTAATTTTCAATTTGAAGGATAACGGGTTAATATCTCAGGATCAAATTATCAGATTTACACCAAAAACTATACAGCTCGGCACATCAGTAACCTGAACACAAAAATAAAGTAACTTGACAATCCAATATTTTTCAAGTTATCGAATGAGAAAGAAATGGATACAGACGCTCCAACATTTCAGGTTTATGGGCTACAAAAAAAAATTGTGTATGTCCAAAACCTTATTTTACCCAGAACCCCACCCCCTCCACCCTAGAACTTATATTTAACCCTAACCCCACCCCTCACCAAAAAACCACACCCTAACCCTACCCCACCCTGACCCTAAACCCTAACCCCCACACACCCCCAGAACCTAACCCCCAACCTAAAGCCCTACTCTGGGGCTACCCCTAACCCTAACCCCACACCTGACACAACCCCACCCTAGCCAAACCAATAGGATTAGGAGCTATTTTTTGGTTTAGGGGCTACTAAAACTAAAACCCCACCCATGACCCCAACCCTAACACCCCCCTCCCCCAGGACCTAACCCTCCCCAACCTTAAGCCCTACTCTGGGGCTACCTCTAACCCTAACCCCATCCCATCCCACTCCTAACCCTAACACTACCTTAATTTGGAGGTAGGCCCTAATAATAATATCCCCTAAACCCCCAATGTTGGCCGAGGCAGACCGCCGGACGGCCGGACAGACAGACGGACAAAAAAAACTATACATCTCGGCACATCAGTAACCTGAACACAAATATAAAGTAACTTGACAATCCAAGCAATATTTTTCAAGTTATCGAGTGTCAAAGGGATTGGAGGAATCTTCAATTTGAAGGATAAAGGGTTAATATCTCGGTATCAAATTATCAGATTTACTCCAAAAACTATACAGCTCGGCAAATCAGTAACCTGAACACAAATATAAAGTAACTAGACAATCCAAGCAATATTTTTCAAGTTATAACCTGCACACAATTTCAATTTGAAGGATAAAGGGTTAATGTCTCAGGATCAAATTATCAGATTTACACCAAAAACTGTACAGCTCGGTACATCAGTAACCTGAACACAAATATAAAGTAACTTGACAAGGCAAGCAATATTTTTCAAGTTATCGAATGACAAAGAAATAGATACGGATGCCGAATGGGCAGACCAACGGATGGACGGACGGACGGACAGACGGACAAACAAAAAAAACTATACAGCTCGGCACATCAGTAACCTGAACACAAATATAATGTAACTTGACAATCCAAGCAATATTTTTCAAGTTATCGAATGCCAAAGGGATTGGAGGAATTTTCAATTTGAAGGATAAAGGGTTAATATCTCGGGATCAAATCATCAGATTTACACCAAAAACTATACAGCTCGGCAAATCAGTAACCTGAACACAAATATAGAGTAACTAGACAATCCAAGCAATATTTTTCAAGTTATCAAATGCCAAAGGGATTGGAGGAATTTTCAATTTGAAGGATAAAGGGTTAATATCTCAGGATCAAATGATCAGATTTACACCAAAAACTATACAGCTCGGCACATCAGTAACCTGAACACAAATATAAAGTAACTTGACAATCCAAGCAATATTTTTCAAGTTATCGAATGACAAAGAAATGGATACAGACGCCGGACGGACAGACGGACGGACAAAGGATGGACGAACGACGGACATTTAACCTTTACCCAACGCAGAGAATATCAAAATTTATTATTTTAATTACTATATTTTAAACTTTTACAAAAAATTTCAACAAAACCATATCATGTGACCCCTCGTTCTAATGAGAGGTAACATGATATGGTTTTGTTGACATATTTTTAAAAATAAATTTGCAATTTGCAAATTACACGGGCGGATGCAGGTGATTCGTTAGGTAATGGGTTAAAGCACAGTTACTGGAAGTTGTGGCTGCAACCACTTTTTTCACCGATATCAATGAATGCACCACATCAGTCCTGACCCCCGTGTTACACATACAGTAGTTGTCTATATAAAAAAGACAAGTAATGAAAGCTTTTTTGGCCCTGACCGATACCCCCTTCCCAGTTCATTTGTGAATTCGTCCATTGAACAAAGATTCATCAACACAGTTTTCTTATACAGCTATCCACAAGGTATTTAACTTCATGTTTATTATAAATTAATAATCAATTCATCATTCTATGGCTTCTTCATTTCATAAAAAAACTCTCCTTTCGACTTTTTTGCCCGCGACTCGACGCCATTGGAACAACAATGATGACGAAAGGTTTCTGATGTCCAAAAATACCGTCTAAAAATGACTGCGGAATATTGAAACGGATCAAGTTCTCGTCACCTGCTTCACATTGATAGTCGGTGAACTTTTTTTAGACTGCAGTCGTATGTTTTATGCTGTTTATGATAAGAAAATGGAAGTACTTAGAAGTTGGACATCTCTGCAACAGTATCTGCGTGTGTAGAAAATGTGCAGCTGATGTTACGGTTAGTTCAAAGGAAAAATTTAAATAAATAAATAAATAAAGTCTACCCCATTTATACACCTCATTAGTGTTGCTTATTTCGTTCTCTCGGGTTATTTGACTTTGGAAATGCCCCGCAGTCTAGGGGTGGCGCCAAAGATTCCCCCGATGTAGGCGTATGACCACCCCCACCCCGGGTGTGGGGCGGGGGAGGGGTCTAGACAATTTATTTATTTATTGGTGTTTAAGGTCACATATTTTTGCACAATGGCTAATCATGACCACAACATGAGTATCAACTCAAGACAAGGGGTGAGCGTAATAAGCCATGTTGGCCATTTTAGAGAGGGTTTGCACCTCCCAAGTATCGGTGACTGGGTCCTATTTTACCAGTAAAACACAGCCTGTTTACCGCAGGGAACAGGCACTGTTTCATTTCCCGGAGTTCCCGCGGGGATGGGTCTAGACAATCCCCGGGCCGACCATGGTTTGGCCAGATGTGTATAATTTTTGTTTTAATTGGAAAAAAAGTCGCAATAGGCTTATCTATAAATCAAGAGGCAAGAAAGCCAGTAACTACAAGCAGCCAAGTTAACATAAACCACAGATTCTGAAGATATCTTCCAATAATATAACAATACCATGAGTTTGGAGGGCGTTAGGCCTACGGTTTATTACCGGCCCGAGAGGAATGAATAAAAGCCCGAGGGTTTATTACCGGCCCGAGAATCGAGGGCCGTTAATAAGGCAGAGGGCTGTTGATCTTCATTCACCAAGCGCCGCGTCTGAATAGTCTGTGCCTACAAGCTCCACCCCCCCCCCCCCCTCCCCTCCCCATTCACAATCTTCAAGTTTTACGTTTCACTCATCATGCAAGTAACAGGTAATTTTTGATTTAGCCAGTTCAAGTTTGGCAATTGAGGAGGAAGAACGTTTGCAGCAGCAAGTAGAAGGGGTTAAAGGGAACGGCGTTCCCCTAAAAGCATCACTGGCCTTGCCTCCCCACCGACTCCCAAACGCACAAACGTCCGCAGTGAGTTTTCTAGAAAGGTTTTTCCTTTTTTTTAAAAAAAAAAGTGTCCCTCGGAAAGATTTTTGTCGAGACCCCGAGATATCTTTATCGGCCAAGTGCTTCGTCTGAATAATATGTGTCTACAACGAGCCTCGCCGCTCCCAATCCGTTCATACCACCCCCCTCCCCCCCCCCACCCCTCTCCACGTTTCAATCAGCATGTAGTGGGCCTAATACACTATTATGCCAATAAATAAATAACATTAAATTTAAAAGTTGTCAGTCTCACGATTCCTAACTGGCATTGTAAAAAGAAATGCAATAGAATTTCCTTTTTTCAGGCCATGAGATCACTCTCATCCCTCCCTGTCTGTCTTATAGGCCAATAGCCTAGATCTAATACTCTTTCCGCCCGCCTATACATATTCATTTCAAAGCTTCCTGAATTTTCAACTTCGGACAACAAGGTAGCGCTGTCTTAAATTAACCACCAGTTTTTTTTTATTGAAATTCGGATAAGTTGGTTGTGCCTTGACAACAAATAGAACTCGAGGACAGGGGTGCAACAATTGTTTTGCAGGAAAGGCTCTTACATTACAGCCTACATCCATTCTTCTGTTCTGTCGTCTGCAGCACAAGAACAGCGCAGTGCGTAGTTTCGCTTTCCGAGTTAAACTTTTGTACAACCTTGCAACGGAATGTCACTCCACCATTGTTGTTCCAATGGCGTCGAGTCGCGGGCAAAAAAGTCGAACGGAGAGATTTTTTTATCAAATAAAGAAGCCATAGAATGATGATTTGATTATTAATTTATGATAAACATGAAGCTAAATACCTTGTGGGTAGCTGTACAAGAAAACTGTGTTGATGAATCTTTGTTCAATGGACGAATTCACAAATGAACTGGGAAGGGGGTATCGGTCAGGGCAAAAAAAAGCTTTCATTACTTGTCTTTTTTATATGGACTACTGTATGTGTAACACGGGGTCTGGGCTGACGTGGTGCATTCATTGTTATCGGTGAAAAAGTGGTTGCAGCCACAACTTCCAGTAACTGTGGTTAAAGACATGTTTTACCTCAATACATCCAATAAAGGCATTTAATCTATTATGTCTTCTTTGACAGAGCTCCCTGTGCTCTGCAGAGCTGGGAGGTTTTCATTTTTCAGATTCGGATTCAGTTTTGGTTCATTATCAGGAAAAAAAACCCTCTGTTTCGGTTGAGTTTTTTCTGTGTTGAGAACAGAGAGTAAATATCACTTCAGGCTCCTTAACTTGGACAAAATCTACAATAGTTTGTACGACATCACTCACCACAAAAACACTATCTACATTGAGTTCAGCCTAGCTTCGCTTTGATCATTTTGGAGGATCAGTTGCCAAGCCTATTCAGTCAGAAAAAACATAGTAAAATAAAACAATTTCATGTAAACTATGCTGTGTTCTCCTTGTTACATATCTTTCTAATTGACTCGTCCGGAGGACGAGTCAATAAGGGAGAAAATGTGACAATGAGAAAACGTCTTCACCCCTTTGCCGCATAAAAAAAAGTGACGAGAGTCCATAGTGGTTGCAGCATTGAGCTGTCAAACTAGATATAAACGAATAAATGTTCAGTTTACATTATAACTAGAAAATAGGAAAATGATTTCATTTTCCTATCAATTGTATGCTCTTGTTAACTGATTATTTTTCTCTGGAAAAGTGATCAATAGTTCGGTTAGGCATGATGGTTCTTCTTCCGTATACTGTCCACATTCAACATACTGAATATTCTGACAGGTGTATGCTTGGTTAAAATCTGGATAAAGATGTGTACATGTGTTCATCAACACTACAAAGGAATGAAGTCATGAGAGGCAAATTTTATGGAAAAACACTAAGGAATTGATTTGATCAAACCTGAACCTAACATGCCCCCCCCCCCCAATACCCCCACCCCACCTATAGAGCCCAAATATTAAGCCAAGGACTCAAATTGAACAAACTTGAATCTGATCCCCCTTGAGATGTCATATACCAAGTGGGGAAGAATTCTGGATATGAAGAAGGTTTTTAAAGAAAATCACCTCACACTGCACAAAGTTAAACTTTGGTCTCAAATAGGGAGCCAAAATATTAACCCAGGGTCCCGATTTGAATAAACTTGAAATCTTGAATCTGACCCACCTAGAGCTGTTGTATACCAAATATGAAAGGATTCTGATTGGTGGATCTGAATTAGAAGATTTTTAAAAGAAATTCCCTCATATTGCTCTTAGTTAAAATTCAGGCTCCCATAGGTAGCCCAAATTAATAACCTAGGGACCAAACTTGAGTCTTACCCTCCAAGAGATGTTGTATACCAAATATGAAAGGATTCTGACTGGTGGATCGGAAGAAGATTTTTAAAGAAATTTCCTTATATTGTACTAAGTTAAAATATCGGCTCCCATAGGGAGCCCAAAAATCAACCCAGGGACTAGGATTGAACAAACTTGAATCTAACCCTCCTAGAGATGTTGTATACCAAATATAAAAGCATTCTGACTACAGGGTCTAAAGAAGATTTTAAAAACAAGTCGGAACAGGACCCAAAATTTTCAGGCTATAAAAATATTTTTTTCCATCTCAAAATTGAACAAAACGCATAAAAAGTCCAAAAAAATGTCGGAAGTTTGGTCCATTTTTTTTCTGTCTCAAAATTGAACAAAACGCAAAAAAAAAGAATTTTTTTTTCCAAATTTTGGTCCAAGTCAATTTTTTTTTTTGTCTCCAAATTGAAAACACAAAATGAAAGTGTCAATGACACTGTAGCTTAACTTGTGTGTTGTGTTTAATGAAAAGGATAATGTTCAATGTTTATGAAAGGATCATGAAATAAGACAAGAATTGTGATAATTGGGCATATGTTCATTTCTGTTCCCTGTATGCTATGTTTTTGATAAAAATAATATGAGGTGAACACTGTACTAAAGAGCTGAGGGGTCGGTTAATATGACCTCACAGTTAATGTATGTGGCCCTCACAGTTAACGTATATCAACAAAAGTTACCAAGTTACAGTGAAATTATTCCAAAACGAGTCATCCTATCAAGTTACATTGAAATCCCTTCATAAATATGGCCTGTAGACTGTGCTAAAGGTTTTCGGGCTTCAGGCACCTGTAGCCGTCAGTTTCCCAATTGCGTCCAAAGGGGACGTTCTCATCTAGACATTATATGAAGTCAACCTACCAAGTTACAATAAAATCCCTTCATAAATATGACCTGTTAACTGTGCTAAAGGTTTTTGGGCTTGGGCGGCCATCATGGTTGAATGATCGCAACCAAAAGAGGACATTCTCATCTGGGCATCATCTGGAGTGATCCTACGAAGTTATAATGAAATCCCTTTATAAATATAACCTGTAGACTGTGCTCAAGGTTTTCGGGCTTCGGGCCCCTGAAGCCATCACAGTTGACCAATCACGACCAAAAAGGGGTGTCATCATCTAGGCATTATATGGAGTCAAACTAACATGTTACAATGAAATCCTTCCATAAATATGACCTATAGACTATGCTAAAGGTTTTGGGGTTTTGGGCTCGGGCAGCCATCAAGGGTGAATGATCACAACCAAAAGGGGACGTTCTCATCTAGACATTATTTGGAGTCATCCTACAAAGGTACAACGAAATCCCTTCATAAATATCACTTGTAGATTGTGCTAAAGGTTTTCAGGCTTCAGGCCCCTGTAGCCATCACAGTTGCCTAATGGTGTCCAAAAGGGGATGTTCTAATCTAGACATTATATGAAGTCAACCTACCAAGTTACAATGAAATCCCTTCATAAATATGAACTGAAGACTGTGCTAAAGGTTTTTGGGCTTTGGGCTTGGACAGCCATCATGGTTGAATGACCGCAACCAAAAGGGGACACTCTCATCTGGGCATCATCTGGAATGATGCTACGAAGTTACAATGAAATCCCTTCATAGATATGACCTGTAGACTGTGCTCAAGATTTTCGGGCTTCGGGCACCAGTAGCCATCACAGTTGACCAATCACGACCAAAAGGGGATGTCATCATCTAGGCATTATATGGAGTCAACCTAATAAGTTACAATGAAATTCTTCCATAAATACAACCTATAGACTATGCTAAAGGTTTTTGGGCTCGGGCAGCCATCAAGGCTGAATGATCGCGACCAAAAGGGGACGTTCTCATCTAGACATTATTTGGAGTCATCCTACCAAGCTACAATGAAATCCCTTCATAATTATGACCTGTAGACTGTTCGAAAGGTTTTCGGGCTTCGGGCTCCTGTAGCTGTCACAGTTACCCAATCGTGCCCAAAAGGGGACGTTCTCACCTAGATATTATATGAAGTCAACATACCAAGTTACAACGAAATCCTTCATGAATATGACCTGTAGACTGTGCTAAAGGTTTTCGGGCTTCGGGCAGCCATTATGGTTGAATGATCGCAACCAAAGGGGACAAACTCATCTGGGCATCATCTGGAGTGATCCTAGGAAGTTACACTGAAATCCCTTTATAAATATGACCTGTACACTGCGCTCAAGGTTTTCGGGCTTCAGACACCTGTAGCCATCACAGTTGACCAATCACGACCAAAAGGGGATGTCATCATCTAGGCATTTATATAGAGTCAACCTAACAGGTTACAATGAAATCCTTCCATAAATATGATCTTTTGCCTATGCTAAAGGTTTTTGGGCTCGGGCACCCATCAAGGCTAAATATTTGATCGCGATCAAAATGGGACGTTCTCATCTAGATATTATTTGGAGTCATCCTACCAAGTTGGAATAAAATCCCTTCATAAATATGACCTGTAGACTGTGCTAAAGGTTTTCGGGCCCCTGTAGCCGTCACAATTGCACAATCAGGACCAAAAGGGGTCTTTCTCGTCTTGACATTATATGAAGTCAACCCACCAAGTTACAATGAAATTCCTCAATGAATAGGACCTGTAGACTGTGCTAAAGGTTTTCGGGTTTTGGGCTCGGGCAGTCGTCACGGTTGGCAGATCACGCCCAAATGGGGATATTCTCATCTAGACATCATAAGGAGTCATCCTACCAAGTTACAATGAAATCCCTCCATATTAAACATGACCTGCAGACTGTGCTAAAAGTTTTTGGGTTTCGGGCTTGGGCAGCCATCACGGTTGACAGATCATGCCCAAAAGGGGACGTTCTCATCTAGGCATTATACAGAGGTATCCTACCAAGTTACAATGAAATTCCTTCATAAATACGACCTGTAGACTGTGCTAATGGTTTTCGGGTTTTGGGCCCAGGCAGCCATACCAGTTGACCGATCGCGACCAAAAGGGGACGTTCTCATCTAGACATGACCCCAAACCTGCATATGAAATTTCGTGACGATCAGACAAGAACTGCGGGGTGTAGCCCGTGTTAAAGGAAAATGTGAACAGACTCACAGACTAACAGACTTCCACACGCGTGATGGCAATAGCTTATCTTGACTATGTCAAGTTAAGCTAAAAATTTAAAAAAAACATTCAGAATTTTGGTCCAAAATTTCGGAGTCCAACCCTGACCCAAAATTTTCAACCCAGGGACCCGATTTGAACAAACTTGAATTTGGCAGCCCCTAGCGATGATGTGTACCAAATGTTAAAGGATTCTGACTGGTGGATCTGAAGAAGATTTTTAAAGAATATTCCACGCATTGCACAAAGTTAAAATTTGGGCTCGCATAGGGCGCCTGAATATTAACCCAGCGACTCGATTTGAACTAACTTGAATCTGACCCCCCTATAGATGTTGTATACCAAACATGAAAGGATTCTGACTGGTGGATCTGAAGAAAAAGATTTTTAAAGAAATTTCCTCAAATTGCACAAAGTTAAAACTTTGGGCTCCAACAGAGAGCCCAAATACTAACTCAGGGACCCGATTTGAGCAAACTTGAATCTGACCCCCCCCCCCCCCCCCCCCCCCCCCCCCGAAGTGTTGTATACCAAATATGAAAGCATTCTGACAGGTGAATCTGAAGAAGATTTTTTTTTAAATTTCCTTATATTTCAGTAAGTTAAAATTTGGCTTCTACAGGGAGCCCCACCCCCTACAGATGTTGTATACCAAACATGAATGGATTCTGACTGGTGAATCTGAAGATGATTTTTGAAGAATATAGAGAGCCCAAATCTTAACCCAGAGACTCGATTTGAACAAACTTGAATCTGACCCTCCTGGAGATGTTCTATAACAAATATGAAAAGATTCTGACTGGTGGATCTGAAGAAGATTTTTTTGAATTTTAGAAAAAAAATTATGGATGCTATCAGTTATGCCCCTTGTGGTGCCCCCTGTGGCCGCAGCAAGTTTATTTGTATAAACTTGAATTGACATATGATAAGGGATATGCACACCGAATTTGGTTCAATTTGGTCCAGTAGTTTGTGAGAAGCCGATAATGTAAAGTTCACGACAGACGACGGATGGCAAGTGGTAAGTTAAGCTCTCTTCGGCGAGCTAAAAATGCTCATTTTATAACTAGAAGATTGAAAAATCACCCATTCCCTTGAGCACCCTTGTAAATTGATTTTTTTTTTTTGAAAAGTGGCTAGTCAATTAAAAGGGTTCTGCTGTACCAGCAACTTTATTACAAAAATAATCATTGTGATAATTGTCAGAGTTGTAACACTGTTGAATTGAAATCTGACAGATCAATGGACTCATGTTTCTATTTTCATTTAGATTGCACTTAACTTTGTTGTGTCAAATTGATAAGCCATAGCACATTGTGTAGACCAACAAACATCAAATAAAAACAAATTAATACATTTTAAACCTTTATTACAGTAACAGCAAACCAGTCAGCACTATTCATAATAAAACCTTCAAAAGCCAGGGTCACCTTATGTCAGACAGTTTTGGAGTGGAGAAAGTCTAGAGTCCCCAGAGAGAACCATTGAGCAATGGCAAGCAACTATCAGACTGCTCATCATACTGACTCTGTACAAGTAGGGTTAGCATTTGTTTGAAGACAAGTGTACCATAGTTGTGCAGTATGCCTTTGTACACAGTGCCACCGTGCCCCCACGTGGGCAATCGGAATGAAGTGCCTTCCCCAAGCACACAATTCCGGTTTGAAGTCCAATGACGTAACCACTAAGCCACCGCTCTCACTGCCAATTAAGATAGAAAAAGTGAATGTACTTTTCGCTGGTTATAGCTAAAAGTTTAGTTGAATGCAAAAATAACTTAATATGGAATTCCCCATAACACACTTGCAACAAGCTCAATTCCATGTCACAGGAGGAGGGTTCACACAAAAATATATCCAAAATCCACATCAATTTATCTTGGTTAAAATTATTTTGTAGTGGTTTGAAACTGGTTGGTATTTCTTTCTCATTGCGAGCAAGTATTAATCTGGTCATTGGGAATTTCAACCTGGAACAAAATTGATAACCTGCTTATTTTGACCAATCGAAGTGGAAATAACAAAAGGGCAACAAATCCAGAATCCAGAGAAATCCGCTCTCAAGATATTTAACCCTAGATGGCATCCATTGTGGCTGCCAATTTAATGACTTTTGCACAAGGTCATTTTGTTTTTCTTGTTTGCCACAGGAACGCATGATTCCCGACCAATGTTTATAATTTGTGTTTCTGAGGCCTCAGTAATCCATTTGACATCAAAGATTTCCACCTGAATCCAGGATGGGCACTAAAAATGGCAACATGAACTAGAAAAAGTGGGATTTTTTCTTCAATTTTCAATGTCCTCAAACTTAATACAAGATTAACTTCCACAAAATGATATTATTCAGTCGGAGTGGTTTCAAGTGAATTGCAGTTGTTTTTTCTCGAAACCAATCGCTACCATAATTCTAACAACAGACCACAAGCAAGATGGCTCATTGACAAGAGCATAGGTCTGTAAAGTGTCAACAGTTATTATTATTATTATTATTATTTATTGGTGTTTAAGGTCACATATTTCTGCACAATGGCTAATCATGACCGCGACAGTTTTATGGGTGGAGGAAGCCGGAGTACCCAGAGAGAACCACCGAGCAATGGCAAGCAACTGTCAGCTCCCCAACATACTGACTCCACACAAGCAGGGTGAGCATTGGTTGAAGATAGGTGCACCATCGATGTGCAGTACGCCTTAGTACACAACGCCACAGTGCCCCCAAGTAGGCAATGGGGTCAACAGTTTGATCCTGAACTTCACCATCTCCATTGTGTCCTTAATCAAGATGCTTAAACCCCATCGTCCACATGGGCACAGTGGTATTGTGTACAAAAGCATATTGCAGTCAATGGCGCATTTGCCTTCAACTGCTAACTCTATTTGTGCAGGGTTAGCAAGTTTGAGTCTGGCATTTGCTCACCACTGCTCAGTTGTTCTCTCAGGGTACTCCAGTTTCCTCAACCCATAAAACTGACAAGAAATGGCAATGACAGTTAAGTGTCTTCAAACCCCAATAAACAAACAGACAGAGCACAAAAGGTACAGAAGAGAATGAAAGTGTCAATGACACTGCATCTTAACTTGTCTGTGTGTTGTGTTTGATGAAAAGGATAATGTTCAATGTTTATGAAAGGATTATGAAATAAGACAAGAATTGTGATAATTGGGAATATGTTAATTTCGTTCCCTGTATGCTATGTTTTTAATAAAAATAATACGAGGTGTACACTGTACTAAAGAGCTGAGGAATGGGTTAATGTGGACCTCACAGTTAATGTATGTGGCCCTCACAGTTAACATATGTCAACGAAAGTTACCAAGAGACAGTGAAATTTTTCCTAAGTAAGTCATCCTATCAAGTTACATTGAAGATCCTTCATAAATATGGCCTGAAGACTGTGCTAAAGGTTTTTGGGCTTCAGGCCTGTGAAACAATGACAGTTGACCGATTGTAACTAAAAGGGGACGTCCTCATATCGACATTATACAGAGTCATTCGGGCTCGGGAAGCCATCATGGTTGAATGATCGTGACCCAAAGGGGACGTTGCCATCTGGGCATCATCTGATCTGGAGTGATCCTACAAAGTTACAATGAAATCCCTTCATAAATATGACCTGTAGACTGTGCTCAAGGTTTTTGGGCTTCGGGCCCCTGAAGCTGTCACAGTTGACCAATCACGAATAAAAGGGGATGTGATCATCTGGGCATTATATGGAGTCAACCTAACAAGTTACAATGAAATCCTTCCATAAATACGACATATAGAATATGCTAAAGGTTTTTGGGCTTGGGTAGTCATCAAGGCTGAATGATCGCGACCAAAAGGGGACGTTCTCATCTAGACATTTGGAGTCATCCCTTCATAAATGTGACCTGTAGACTGTGCTAAAGGTTTTCAGGCTTTCAGGCTTTGGGCCCCTGTAGCCGTCACAGTTGCCCAATCGCGTCCAAAAGGGAACGTGCTCATCTAGACATTATATGAAGTCAACCTACCAAGTTACAATGAAATCTCATCATAAATATGACCTGTAGACTGTGCTAAAGGTTTTCGGGCTTTGGGCTCGGGCAGCCATCATGGTTGAATGATCGCAACCAAAAGGGGACATTCTCATCTGGGCATCATCTGGAGTGATCCTACGAAGTTACAATGAAATCCCTTCATAAATATGTCACAGTTGACCAATCATGACCAAATGGGGATGTCATCATCTAGGTATTATATGGCGTCAACCTAACAAGTTACAATGAAATCCTTCCATAAATACAACCTATAGACTATGCTAAAGGTTTTTGGGCTCGGGCAGCCATTAAGGCTGAATGATCGCGACCATAAGGGGACATTCTCATCTAGACATTATTTGGAGTCATTATTTAGCCGTCACAGTTGCCTAATCACGTCCAAAAGGGGACGTTCTTATCTAGACATTATATGAAGTTAATCTACCAAGTTATAATGAAATCCCTCCATAAATTTGACCTGTAGACTGTGCTAAAGGTTTTCGGATTTTGGGCTCGGGCAGTCGTCACGGTTGACAGATCGCGACCAAATGGGGAAGTTCTCATCTACACATCATACGGAGTCATCCTACCAAGTTACAAATGAAATCCCTCCATATTAAATATGACCTGGAAACTGTGCTAAAAGTTTTGGGGTTTCGGGCTTGGGCAGCCATAACGGTTGACAGATCATGAAGAAAAGGGGACGTTCTCATCTAGGCTTTATATAAAGGCATCCTACCAAGTTACATTGAAATCCCTTCAAAAATACGACCTGTAGACTGTGCTAATGGTTTTCAGGCTTCGGGCCCCTGTAGCCATCACAGTTGCCGAATCGCATCCAAAAGGAGACATTCTCATCTAGACATCATATAAAGTCAACCTACCAAGTTACTTTGAAATCCCTTCATAAATAACACCTGTAGACTGTGCTAAAGGTTTTCGGGCTTCAGGCTCAGGCAGCCATCTTGGTTGAATGATCACAACCAAAAGGGGACATTCTCGTCTGGGCAACACCTGGAGTGATCCTACAAAGTTACAATGAAATCCCTTGATAAATGTGACCTGTAGACTGTGCTCAAGGTTTCGGGCTTCTGACTCTTGTAGCCGTCACAGTTGACCAATCACGACCAAAGAAGGATGTCATCATCTAGGCATTATATGGAGTCAACCTAACAAGTTACAATGAAATCCTTCCATAAATACAACCTATAGACTATGCTAAAGGTTTTTGGGCTCGGGCAGCCATCAAGGCTGAATGATCGCAACCAAAAGGGGACGTTCTCATCTAGACATTATTTGGAGTCATCCTTCCAAGTGATAATGAAATCCCTTCATAAATGACCTGTAGACTGTGCTAAAAGTTTTCAGGCTTCAGGCCCCAGTAGCCGTCACAGTTGCCCAATCACGTCCAAAACAGGATGTTCTCATCTAGACATTATATGAAATCAACCTACCAGGTTACGATGAAATCCTTCCATAAGTATGACCTGTAGACTGTGCTAAAGGTTTTTGGGTTTTGGGCTCGGGCAGTCGTCACGGTTGACCGATCGCAACCAAAAGGGGACGTTCTCATCCAGACCTGACCCCAAACCTGCATATGAAATTTTGTGAAGATCAGACAAGTACTACGGGGTGTAGCCTGTGCTAAAGGAAAATGTGAACAGATTCACAGACTTCCGCAAGTGTGATGGCAATAGCTTATCTTGACTTTGTCAAGTTAAGCTAAAAATGAATTGCAGAAATGGGTTAAGTCAAACAGAATGGAAGACAACTTGTAATTGCAATTGGATGAACTTTAGTAGGTTTTCAGACACTCCACCCAAGTCTGTCATGAACAGAGTGAATTCCGGTCTACTGAGTCTCTAGCCCCAGTTTTTTTCGGATTGAGTTCAACTGCTGCAAGATTTTTCCAGATCAAAGACTCCAGATGAAGTACTTGGCTGTGAAAATACGCTGCTATATTAGGATTGTGGACACATAAATTTTATCTATTACTACCCATAACATTCTCTAATTCGGATGCTAATTTGATGGCCTGAAGAACTATGGATATATCTGTAATACATGTACCATGATTTATGAACTACATGGCCATATGCTCTCTACAGCAGACTCTGAGGTTTGATGAACTGATTTTTACTCCTGTTTGAGAGGAAAGCCAGTTGATTGCTGTGAACCTCCATCATCTCAAGCACATGTATATTAGCACAGACATGTGTCACACCACTCTCCTGCTGTTATATATTTCAAGACTTCTGAATACAAGGCACAAAACGACATCCACAATATTTGGGCTGGGAAAAAACTAACCTAAGATAGTTACAGGCCTGTCAGTTTGAGGCGAACTGCCGTTTTGGTCACGTGTAGATTACCTAAAATGAAAAACATGTGAACAAAAAATGGGGCACGCCAAATTGTTACTAGGTCACATGAAATTTTCATCCAAGTTGAAGGATCTGATATGAATGAATGGTGGAATGATGTTTAGCATCAACCAATCATAAGCAGCATAGATGCTTGTATCTGCTTGAAGTATGGCTGCTCTGTTGGCCAATTATTACAGAGAAGCCAAACTTGGGGCAGATGCAAACATCTGTGCAGCTGATGATTGGTTGATGCTGAAAATCCATTTTAAACTGTTGATCATCTAAGATGTAACAATGGTACAAAATCAGGAATGGCAATAATTCATGTCTCTGCCACAAATAGTGATTATGAATGCCATACTCTTCGGCAGCATGCTAGCCCATGCCAAGATTAGGCTATAATTGGCATTAATTGCAACTATTTTGTACCTGCATTGCTGCAACACAGCCTCATTATTGTTCCCAAGGATTCATCTCTATTCATCAGGATATTACTCATAGGGCAAGAACATGACTATGATACAACAGTTCAGGTATCAGCTGCGATACATATATAGGTTACCTAATAGGTTACCTGAATCAAGTACAGGGAAACGAACGATAAGTTACAAAAGCTCAGACCAGGTGAACGATAAAGGGGTTATGCAAAAATTTTGAAAACAGCAGGCCTATAGTTCAAGCCTTCAGAACTGAAGCAGATCTCAACTGATAGGTTATGCAAGCATCACATCAGAGGAGGATGAGCAAGATGGAAATTAATATTTTTTAGTAAATTTTGTTTCTTAACAAACCTACCACAATTGTTTACAATTGGCTGTAACGTAAGTGCAAGCCCTATTTTGGAACTAACTCAAGCTTTTAAGAAACTTTTCCAAACAAGTTGGAAAAGTAATAGAGTGCAAAAAGCACGAAAAAGATCGAAAAAGGGTCGAGCGAGACCAGCGCTCAAAATTACAGGTACTCTCTCTGCACACCTCTTGCGTTTACCAAGTGCATGTGCAATAACCGTGACGTCAATTCCGTATTTCCGCCAACGAGAAGTTTGTGATTTAGCGGGGAGGCATCGATATCAAAGATATCCCCAAGGAGGGTGGGCCTCCGGTAAACAATTGTGGTAGGTATGTTAAGAAACAAAATTTACTAAAAAATTTTAATTTCTTTTCAACCTACTCACAATTGTTTACAATTGGCTGAATTAACAATAGGAGGAGGTGAATCACATAACCAATACCAACAAGAGCAGCAGAAAGAAAAGCAAGAAGGGCAGAGAACAATAGCGAAACCTGTAATGAAGATAGAGAGAAGGCGCCTGAAAAGAACAAGGCTGAGCGAAAGCACAAACCCGATAAAAACAAATTTAACGAGGGTGCACAACAGCCTGAGCAGCAACGAGAGGGCCTAAAGAATAAATGTCCTCAGATTGATGGTGGAGATAAAAGGAGGAGAAGGTAGAAGCATTCCTCCAGTAAGCCGCATTCATAACATCCCGGAGCGAAACAGAATTGGCGAACGCCCAGGATGTAGAAATGGCACGAACCTCAAGAGCATTAAACCGGTTCGAAACAAGATCCGAAGCAGACAAGCAGGAATATGCCAGCTTGATTGCAAGACAGATCCACCTGGAAATAGAATGGGAAGAGATAGACTGCCTCCCAGGAATGAGAGACAGAAAGAATCTCTTCCGACCCCTCCTAATGAATTGAGTGCGATTAATGTAAGTCTTGATCGCACGAACAGAACAAAAAAGAGGTCTCCAACCATCGACAGCGGGGAGAGCCCGAATGCAGATGGGAGGAGGTACCGAATCAGGAAGTTGATTCTTAGCCAGAAAAGAGCAATCAGCAGTGAAGGTGACACTGTTAGCCTCATTTCTGAAGAAAGCAGAATCAACAGATAGCGCATGAAGCTCACTGACTCGTCGAGCAGAAGCAAACGCTAGAAGGAAAGCTGTCTTATAGGTGAGAAAACGCATATCGGTCTCAGATAAAGGCTCGAATTGCGCCCCCACCAAACAGTGCAACACCCATGCCAAGTTCCACTTGGGTGTAAGAAGCAAAACTTGAGGCCTCTTCAAAGAAAGGTGCCAAATGAGTTTGGAGAGAAAAAGATTACAACCGATGCACCGCTTTCCCACTTAAGAGAAAGTATCAGACTGCATGGATCGATAGCCCTTATTCGTAATAGGCTGGAGGCCCTTGGAATCAAAAAGGTATACCAGAAAATCCGCAATCTGAGCGATTGACGAATCACGGTAATCCACATTGTGATCTGTACACCAGCAGCAGAAAACCTTCCACTTCGCAGCATATGTCATGCCAGTGGAATGTCGCCGCGATGCAGAAATGCACTCCACTGTTCGCCTCGAAAAACCTCTACGCCGGAGACTGGACCTGATAAAAGATAGGCGTAAAGGGACAGGCTCGCCAGGTTGTTGTGATACTTCCTGGGATGACCCTGGGAAAGAAGATCGCGACATAGAGGTAGACGAATCGTCCAATCTGCCAACAGAGGCCGCAGCAGATTGATCCACACTCTCTGCGATCAGAATGATCCTGCAACTGCAAGCACGAATCTTCGCTAATACTTGAGGAAGAATCGGTGCAGGAGGGAAGGCAGAGCCGAACCAACCTGTCCAGTCCAGAGACAGAGCGTCTACCGCAAATGCCAGAGGATCTAGACAAGGAGAGACAAAGGTCTCTACCTGATGATTCCAGCGAGTGGCGAAAAGGTCGACCAGAGGACATCCCCACCTGTCGCAAATCGCCTGAAAAACCGACCGATGTAGCATCCATTCGGTTGGAAGGACACTGTCGTGTCGGGACAGGGAGTCTGCTAGGACGTAGAGATGCCCGGGAATGTGTCGAATGGACACCCGAGCGTTTACATCCTGTGCCAACAGAAGAAGATCCCGAGATAGCCGATACATGGAAATCGAATGTGAGCCTCCTTGATTCTGTATGTTGGCCACTACTGTCGAATTGTCCAAAAGAAGTAGGACAATATGGTCCGTCAGGTGAGGGATCCAAAGCCGAAACCTCAACAGAAGAGCAAGGAGCTCCTTCTGGTTGATATGAAGGCCCACTTACTCGCTGTCCCACTCGCGGTGAGTGGACAGACCAAGAGGATCCAACGTCGCACCCCAGCCCCGATCGCTGGCATCCGCATTAAAGGTGCGATCGGCCAAAGGAAGATCTAATGGAACACCCTGTGTCAGCCAGGGAACATCGGCCCAAGGTGGAGGTGACAAAGCTGGGACCGAGGAATAGGAAGTTCCAGGTCCAGCGGATCTACATTCGGTCGCCAATGATCCAACAGGAAGTGTTGGAGAGGTCGGACAAACAAGCGATCGAGCGAAATGAGATCTGTCACTGAACCGCAAAGGCCCAGCATCCGAAGGAAAGTCCTGGCAGAGAACGAGGAAGATTGAAGCAGGTTTCGAGTCAAGGCGGAAAGAATCGTCGCCCGAGCATTGGGGACCGACACCTCATTGTGAAGAGTGTCGAAATCCATCTCCAAATGACAAAATTGCTGAGAAGGAAGGAGATCCGACTTCTCGCGATTGACTCTGAAACCCAGCGATGCTAGTAGGCAAAGAAACTGCCGGACATCTGACTTCAGAACAGCAGCATCGTGGTGCCGGTGGAGGATGTCGTCCAGGTAGGCTGACGAAGTCACAGCCAACTGAGTACGATGGAAAGCAAGCACATGTGACATCAGTCAGGTGAAGGCCCAAGGAGCCAGGTTCAAACCAAACGGGAGAGCTTTGAATTGATAGACTCGATCCCGAAAAACAAGAACCGAAGGTATTTCCGTGACGCCAGATGAATGGGTACATGGAAGTAGGCATCCTTCAGGTCGATACTGGCAGCAAAGTCGCCCTGATGAACTGAACATCGAACTGACCAGAAAGTCTCCATACTGAAACGAGGTGCTACAATGTACTTGTTCAGGATTATTTATTTATTTATATGTTTAAGGTCACATATTTATGCACAATGGCTAACCCGGAGAGAACCACCGAGCAACGACGAGCAGCTGCCAGCTCCCCAACATCGTAACTCTGCACTGCAGCATAGGCAGAGTTAGATTGGTTGAAGACATGCATACCATTGACGTGCAGTACGCCTTAGTACACGGCGTCATCGTGCCCCCACATGGGCAATGGGGGTGAAGTGTCTTGCCCAAGGACACAACGTGTTGCCGCAGGTAGGATTCGAACCGAGGACCTCTCGGCTTGCAGCCTGCACCTCTACCTACTGAGCCACCGCGCCCCCACTTGTTCAGGATACTCAGATCAATGACAGGATGAAATTGGCCGTTTTTCTTCGGCACCAAGAAAAGTCTTGAGTAAAACCCTGATGAAAGGGTGTTCCTGACCACCTCGATCGCCCCTTTGGAGAGGAGATTGTCGATCTCCTGCACCAGAAGGTCCCAACATAGAGAATAGGAAGGGACCCCGAGTTGGGAGGGGCACCCGAGATAAACTGGGTGCCGATGGAAGGACAGTCGCAGACCGGACTGTATGACGTCGAGGACCCAAGTGTCCGACGTTATCTCCATCCACTGATCATAAAACAGCGACAGCCTTCCCCCGACTGGAGGCGAATCGAGGTGAGGACCTTCACTTGCAGCCTCGACGAGGCCCCAGAGAGGAAAAACCACCACCTCGGGAAGCGACAGAGTCCTGAGACTTTCCTGCCTGAGGCTGCCAGCGAGTCTGGCCGCGTCGGCGCTTCTGAGCAGAAGGAGCAGACAGAGCCGAAGGCGTAGCCGACGTCACCGACGTGCCAGACACAGCAGGACGCTTGGCGGGCCTGGAATGACCACCACCTGCAGCAGCAGGTAGGTCCAGCTGTCGTAGCAAAAGCTGGTCCTTCGAATGACGAAGAACCTCGCCACAGACAGCTTCCACGGAACCATGGAACAACTGAGGTCCAACCAAAGAGGCAGACCTCAGAACAGCACGCTGCTCAGAAGGAAGGGATGGAGAAGAATCCAACACCGCATCCCAGCTCCAAATTAGCCATGTTACAGGCGTGAGCGTGTGTCAAGTTCATGAGAGCCTGTGACAAAACGCGAAAAGGTGCCTGAGCATCATCAAACTCCCCTGGTGGAAAATATTCAGCCAGGGCAGCGACGACATGGTCCGCGAGAGATAACATACCAGCATCTCTTGGGACAGGCCCACCATAGACTCAACTACCGACATCAGGAGAACTGCTGACTTAGGCTTAGTTAACCCGAGGGAAGAAGAATCCTCATCCACAGTAGTGATCCCTTGGAAGACTGGTGGAGAGACGGAATCGTAAACACAGAACCGCGACGGAGGCAGAAAGGCATCAGCTCTAGAAAAGAAAGAACCCTTGAGGGCCTCTGAACGCATTTTGGCATCCAAGCCCTGGAAGGACTCAACAACCTGAGCCGATTGCGGAGGACGCAAAGCCACAGAGCTAGAAGGCTCAACAGGGTTACGGCGCTCCACAGAGGACCGCGGCCGGACAGTCACAGATGGCTGGTCTGAAGGTTGAATGTCTGGCAATAAGCCAAAGACAAATACAAAGCCTGCCCAAAGACTGACGAGGGGGGCCCGTCACCTTCAAGAAAATCATCATCCTCTGTTGCAGAAGAGACGTAGCCCAACCCGGGCTGACCCGCAGAAACCTCCTGTGAATACTGTGCAGTATCCAAGGGGCCAGGCAAGACATCTCGGCGACCGACCAAAGAAGGTTGTGCCTCAGGAGGCACAGGGAAGCCAACTTGAGGGTTGCTAGAAAGCAACCGGGTGAGCGCCAAAACGGCCTGACACAGGTCACCCTGAGAATCCGTCGCAGCAGCATCGCCCGACGGAATGTCCTCCCAATGGACCCTTCTGGAAGAAGAACCCAAATCCTAGGAAGGGACAGACGACGAACGTCGATCTGCAGACAGAATAGGGAGACGGTGTGAAGACACCGGAGGATAGTCCCGATTGTGATGCCCAGGGGCAATCACTGACCTCTGCGAAATAGAAGGCCCTGCCTGCAAATCCTCTAAAGAGGCCGACGGCGTACGTCAATCGGTAGCTGGACCTGGGACACAGTGAGTAGACACCGGAGGATTGTCCCAAGAATGACAGGATCCTGCCATTGGCCTCTGCGTGGCAGAAGGCTCCAACTGCCCATCCTCTGAGACCGACGACAAGCATCGATAAACATCCAGACTCGGAACACAGTGAGGAATCACCGGAGGAAGGTTCCGAGAGTGACAGCTAACCGGGGCTGTCACTGACCTCTGCCGAACAGCAGGCCCTGGATGCCAATGTCCCAACCTGCTAGTTGGCACACTAGCAGGGGAAGGAGGAACAATAAACGATTCGCTCGAGGGGCGAGGAATCACTTCTGAAGCGATCAAACGGCTCAACCGACTAGGATCAAACCTAGCCAGATGAGACTGAGCAGACAGCAAACCTGCACAGCTTCGCCGCGAAGCCAGGGGAGGCTGAGAGCTCATAGACACACCAGCAGATACAGTTTCGGATCCCCGAGACTGTATACCATCCCCAGAGGAGATGGAAGAGCCACCATCATACAGAATAGGATCTGTAGTAACAACTTCCTTAGCAACTGTCGACGGCGTAGGAGGCAAATCGGAGAGTGTCACCGAGCTGACCTTGGAGAAGCTCTCCACGAAAACAGATGCCTCAAGAGTGACATCAGAAGACCACAGTCTCCACGTCAGGTATCACCGCACCAGCACCGTCAACAGTTGCAGAGGAACTCGCCACAGAAAAAGACAGATCAGCATCCTGTGTGACACGAGTCACTACGTGCACTCACAGAAATATCTGATAAGGCACGGCTACCCTTACCCCGAGAAATATAGAACCTTAGTGAGCACGCTCACATACCCCACGTGCCCCGATATTTCAAGCTCTAATCATTTTTTAAAAATAAACATAGATTCTAGGAATACTGCAGAAAACAGTGTTCTGTAGTTTCAATGGTACTGAAAGAATTCAAGCAGAGAAAAAGTCCGGAAAACTATAATTTTGATGAACTTTTCAAAGTCTATGGGGCCGTAATTTTGGTAAAAATCAGTGGAGCGGAACAAAACCCAAACTTGTTCTGTAGGCCACCATGTCAGACTAACATATCAAAACTGAGCTCAATATCTGGAAGCATGTAGGAAAAAAGTCTGGAAAACTGTAATTTTGATGAACTTTTCAAAGTTCAAGGGCCGTAATTTCGGTAAAAATCAGTGGAGCGGAACAAAATGAAAACTTGATCTGTAGGCCATCATGTCAGACTAACATACCAAACATCAGCTCAATATCTGGAAGCATGTAGAAAAAAAGTCCGGAAAACTGTAATTTTAATGCATTTTTCAGAGTCCAAGGGCCGTAATTTCGGTAAAAATCAGAGGAGCGGAAAAAAATGCAAACTTGATCTGTAGGCCACCATGTTAGACTCACATACCAAAAATCAGCTCAATATCTGGAAGCGTGTTGAAAAAAAGTCCAGAAAACTGTAATTTTGATGAATTTTTCAGAGTCCAAGGGCCGTAATTTCGGTAAAAATCAGTGGAGCGAAAAAAAATGCAAACTTGATCTGTAGGCCACCATGTTAGACTCACATACCAAAAATCAGCTCAATATCTGGAAGCGTGTAGAAAAAAAGTCTGGAAAACAAGTAGGACTGACTGACGGACTGACGGACAGACCAGTCAAAAACATTATACCCCTGCAACTTCGTTGCGTGGGGTATAACGAGGGGTTCTAGCTCTAGACAGAACCACCTTGTCAACAGAAGACCAGAATTTTGAGGACCAAACCCCATAAATACCACATGATTGGGCCTGTGTACAATTGTTGCAAGTGACACATGTGGAATGAGAGTCGTCCACATGTTTCACCTGCAAGCAAGAGGAACAAGGAATAGGCTTAGGCATAATATGAAAATCATACATGAAATCAAGCTTCCCGCCGACGGAAAACAGAACAATGGTTGTGTTCACACGTGGGGGAAAAACAAGACTATGTGTGAAAAAGCAAGCAAAAATTATCAAAAATATCAAATAGTAATAATTTAGAAGCTTGAAAAGGATACAATCCACTTGTACATCATCAGATGAAGATAGCGCATACAAATAAGTTGTTCACGAAGATAACATCTAAAAAATAGCACGAGTCACAAAAATTTCCGTACAACGGCGGAAATAAAAGGAATTGACGTCACAGTTGGTGC
The DNA here is from genome assembly GCA_031216915.1 of Pictodentalium vernedei. Lineage (NCBI taxonomy): Eukaryota > Metazoa > Mollusca > Scaphopoda > Dentaliida > Dentaliidae > Pictodentalium > Pictodentalium vernedei. The sequence goes on along the minus strand of CM062297.1, from coordinate 568,792,920 downwards.
ACATGTGCTCTGTAAAGGCAAGAGGTGTGCAGAGAGAGTACCTGTAATTTCGAGAGCCGGTCTCGCTCGACCCTTTTTCGATCTTTTTCGTGCTTTTTGCACTCTATTACTTTTCCAACTTGTTTGGAAAATTTCTTAAAAGCTTGAGTTAGTTCTGAAGTAGGGCTTGCACTTACGTTACAGCCAATTGTAAACAATTGTGAGTAGGTTGAAAAGAAATGCACATGTCTTCAACCTCTGTAACCTTGCTTGAGAGGAGCTTGAACAGAGTTAGAATGCTGAGGAGCTAAAAGTTGCTCGACGATGCTTGAACAGAGTTAGAATGTTGAGGAGCTGACAGATGCTCGACGATGCTCGGTGATTCTCTCCGGGTAAATATTAGTGTTTAGGGTCACTTTCAACATATTTGGCTATCTCATGATTACAACACAGGGATGAAATAAAGTGTAGCCAATCATTGAAACCTGAGCTGCCTACTTTAGAGGACTTCCAGCCCAGGAATTGATTTCAGGTCCTATTTTTCAAGTATAGCAGAACTGGTAATCCACAATAAACAAGTACTACTCTACTTCCTGTGGTTCCAACTGGGAATACCATAAGTTAAATTCTTTTAGGTATTGGCATTCAACATGTAAAGTCTGTACAGTGTCGCAATAAAAACATCTCGCCAGCAATTATTACACTAAGTTTCTACAGTGCCTGTTCCTGGTGAAAACTTGAACATGGTATAAAAACACTTCAAAATGGTAACACATGTGTGTTGCTTATCATTTTTCTGAAAATTCCTTGTCAGACATTCTACAACTGAAATAAATGAAATTCTGACTTCGGAACCATCCCAAATACAGGAGGCCCAAAATGAGCCAAATACACTAATACACTAACATGAGTTCCAAGTTGTCAAATTGGAAGTTGACATGCCACACATTTGGCCAGACTGTTTTAATATCAGCAAGAAGGAATTTTAAGGTTGCAATCATGATGGGTCCTTAATTACAAGCTCCAAGTTCCCTTGAACATTATTTATTTATTGGTGTTTAAGGTCACATATTTCTCTCTCCACAATGGCTAATCATGACCACAACAGTTTTATGAGTGGAGGAAGCCCGAGTACCCGGAGAGAACCACCAAGCAACAGTCAGCATCCCAAAACTCCAAACAAGCAGGGTTAGCATTGGTTGAAGACAAGTGCACCATCGACGTGCAGTATGCCTTAATATGCAATGCCACTGTGCATGGGGTGAAGTGTCTTGTCCAAGCACACGACGCAAACTGAACCACCGCGCCCCCTCTCTTGAACATAAAGAAATAAATAAACATGTACATTCCTGTTACAGTGGGACCCTGTTAATTGAATGGCCACTTTGGCATTTTTTTTTTTTTGTTAAGGTTTAACGACACTTTAACAGCCAGGGTCACATCGTGTCGGTGACAGTTTTACAGGTGGAGAAAGCCGGAGTACCCGGAGAGAGCCGCCGAGCAGCTGCCAGCTCCCCAATATCATAACTCCGCACTGCAGCACAGGCAGGGTTAGATTGGTTGAAGACATGCACACCATCGACGCGCAGTACACCTCAGTACACAGCATCATCGTGCCCCCATGTGGACAATCGGGGTGAAGTACCTTGCCCAAAGACACAATGCAGGAGTCCAAATCGATCGCTCAGACGGTCACCCATCCAAGGACTAACCGGGCTCAAAGTTGCTTAACAAAGGTGATCTGACGAGAACTGGTTACCACAATGCCACTGCGGCCCTCCACACCCACCCCCCCCCCCCCCCCACCCCAACCCCACACACTTTGGCAGTGAAGATTATTCAATTAACATGAATATTTAATTAACAGGGAGTAGGTCACTTCCTGTATTGTAGAGAATAAATAAGCATCTATTGTATATTTAATCTTGTTTGTTCCTGCAGCTCTGTCAAAGATGATATTGTTTGCTTGTTTGTTTTATTGAGGCGTAATGAGACTTTCAACAGCCACGGTCAAATCATGTTGGAAAGTTTTATGTGTGGAGGAAGCTTGAGTACACAAAGAAAACCATCAAAAAGCAGTGAACTACTGTCAGAACCCCCACACACTATTTATTTATATATTAGTGATTAAGGTCACTTTCAGCATATTTGGCTTATTGTGATGGTAACATAGGCTTGAAGTCAAGTTTAGCCAATCGTTTATATCAATGCTGACCATTTTTGAGGACTTCCACCATAAAGTACTAACTCTTCCCAAACAGAGTTGCAACTGTTGAAGGCATGTGCACCATTGACATTCAGTACGCCTTAGAACACAGCACCACCATGCTGCCACCCCTCCTCCCACCCTCCTTTTCAGATAGCCAATCAGGATTAAGTGCCTTGCCCAAGAACACAACACAATTACCGCAGGTCAGGATCAACCTGTCAAACTTTTGGTTCAGGTTCTAAGCACAAACAAGGATATTATAGAATATAGAATAAATGCCTGTATGGTATGTGCTGTGAGGCCAAAAATGTCTATAACAGGGGGAATTTGGTGATTGTAATTTCCCAGACATGTTAACAAGGTTTATTCAACAGGAGTTTACTCTATAATCTATATACAAGAAGTCAAATTTGTACTGCAGGTATAGTAATTAGTTTTGTGTTTGGAAGTTATATTCAATTACCAGGGTTATTCAAATAAGAGGTATCCAATTAAGTGGACTCCGCTGTATACCCCTAGATCCCAATAAGTTGGCTTAAGTGTCAAAATGCATTGTGAAATCTTGAGAAAAAATCAATTTTGTGTTTATTTATTTATTGGGGTCTAATGACACTTTTGACAGCCATGCTCACCTCGTGTCGGACAGTGTTACAGGTGGAGGAAGCCGGAGTACCCTGAAAGAACCACCAAGCAACTGTCAGACTCCCCAACATACTAACTCCACACATGCAGGGTTAGCATTGGTAGAAGACAAGTGCACAATCAACGTGCAGTGTGCCTTTGTACACATACACAGGGCCGTGATCACACGTGGCCAATTGGGATTATTATGTGTCTTGCCCAAGGACACAATGCGGTTGCCGCAGGTGGAATTCAAACCAAGGACCATTTTGTGTGTTTCATTTTTCAATTACATTTGGTTTCTAAAAAGTGAATATATTTTATTCAGCTCTGTTAAAAATAAATCTAGCCGGTACATAATCCCACATTATCTAAACATATCCTCATTCAAATCTGCAAGTTAACTTTTATTCCTTTAATTATCCTACACATAATGACCCAATTCCATCTGTGTTGTGATCGTGGGCAGGACACTCCATCCCAAAAGCCTGTGTGGGAGCATGGTGGTGCTGTGTACCAAGGCAAAGGGCAATATGATGATACACTTGCCTTCAACCGATGAAATCTTGCTCAATGGAAACACTGTCAGATGCAACCTTAGCTGCAACTACTCCAGTGAAATTTCACTCCCCAAGGGAGCTTTAAGGCACTAACTTCAATGAATTGTATGTAGTAGGGGAGGGGGTGGGGTAGGGTCCTGCGAATATTCGAGATTCGATTCGATATCGATACCATACGTATGCTTCGAGATCGATCCCGAATCAGTCTCAGGATTCGATTTTTTTGAATCTCTCGTACTAACTTCAATTTGTTAATTTCCAACAAAAATAGGATAAAACTGTCATTAGAAAATTCATTCATGTAGGCTCAATTCCTATTTATTTGAGTAACTGACAATGTTTAATTGTTAGGTAAGGTGTGAATTTGGCCCAGAACATTATCCATAGTTTTGGTTTTTGAAGGCTTAACTTGTTACTATTCACGTTCTTAAGAACGTGAATAGTAACAAGTTAGGCCTTCAAAAACTAAAACTATGGACAATAGGTCTAGCTGTTTCAGCGGCGGTGCTACAGAGAATATTTAGTTATTGGTGTTTAAAGTGTTCACTCCGTTGCGTATGGGTCATCACAGTGTTCCGTAACTTCCGTTTGATGCAATATGAAATAACTTGTCTTTTAAGATTCGATTCAGGATTTGATTCGATATTGATATCAGAGACACGATTCGATTCGAGATTCGATTCGAAAAGAAATTTGTGATTCGCAGATCCCTAGGGTGGGGGGTGGGGGTGAGTGGAGGACACCAAAAATTTGCAAGACGTTATGTGTGGGGTGGGTCGGCCTCAGGGGCGCGCTAAAAACGTGCATTCTCAAATTATGCAATTTTTCATAATTTTCTGCAATATATTATTAATGTTCCAGACAGCTGGGATAATAGATTAACTGCAACACAAGGAGCCTTTATAAGTGTTAATATGAGGTGAAATCAGAGGCGGCGGAACCAGGCATTTGGGATGGAGTGTCCACAGGGGACACACGCCACTCCACTTTTTTTCCACAGACATGTTGTGTGGTTACACAGTGAGTTAAAATGGATGCATGCAAACAAGCAAATATTTCTTTAATACATTGTTTTTAAATCCAAATAACATTTGGCCAAGCAATCCCACCTTTGGTAGCTACGGTCCGTTTCTTCTACTTCGACCATCTTCCAATCTGAAGGCTAGCCTTCGGATTGGAAGATGACTGAAGTAGAAGAAATGAACAGGATAGTGACCACACCGCGGCAGGCCCATCTAAACGAGACACTATAGTGTGTCATGGTACATTTACCGATATACGATTGTAACTTTTTCTCCCACTGAACCGAACCATAGTAGCCTTAATGAAAGTGTAAATGACACTGTAGCTTAACTTGTGTGTTGTGTTTGATGAAAAGGATAATGTTCAATGTTTATGAAAGGATCATGAAATAAGACAAGAATTGTGATAATTGGGAATATGTTCATTTCTGTTCCATGTATGCTATGTTTATGATAATAATATGAGGTGTACACTGTACTAAAGAGCTGAGGGGTGGGTTAATATGACCTCACAGTTAATGTATGTGGCCCTCACAGTTAACGTATATCAACAAAAGTTACCAAGTTACAGTGAAATTATTCCAAAACGAATCATCCTATCAAATTACATTAAAATCCCTTCATAAATATGGCCTGTAGACTGTGCTAAAGGTTTTCGGGCTTCGGGCCCCTGTAGCCGTCAGTTTCTCAATTGCGTCCAAAGGGGACGTTCTCATATAGACATTACAGTTAAAACTAGAAGTCCTGTCACGAATAGCGCACTTATCTAGGCTTAATTGCGCGTTGGAGTTGCGCGCAATTGCCATATCGAATGGCATCCAAAGCACGGCAGGTTCTCCTGGTTACTCATCGCAAACACATGCAATGTTTCTGCCAATGGACCTCCGGGTTATCCGGAGGTCCATTGGCTGAAACATTGCCTGTGCACAGGCCATATGTACAGAATATGATAGCTTTAACTGGGCCATAACGCGCACATTAACGTGCATATTAATGTGCTATTTGTGCGCATTTCATGACAGGACTTCTAGTTTTAACTGCATATGAAGTCAACCTACCAAGTTACAATGAAATCCCTTAATAAATATGACCTGTAGACTGTGCTAAAGGTTTTGGGGCTTTGGGCTCTGGCAGCCATCATGGTTGAATGATCGCAACCAAAAGGGGACATTCTCATCTGGGCATCATCTGGAGCGATCCTACAAAGTTACAATAAAATCCCTTCATCAATATGACCTGTACACTGTGCTCAAGGTTTTTGGGCTTCAGGCCCCTGAAGCCGTCACAGTTGACCAATCACGACCAAAAGGGGATGTCATCATCTAGGCATTATATGGAGTCAAACTTACGGGTTACAATGAAGTCCTTCCATAAATATGACCAATAGACTAAGCTAAAGGTTTTGGAGTTTTGGGTTCGGGCAGCCATCAAGGCTGAATGATTGCGACCAAAAGGGGATGTTCTCATCTAGACATTATTTAGAGTCATCCTACCAAGGTACAATGAAATCCCTTCATAAATATCACCTGTAGACTGTGCTAAAGATTTTCGGGATTTGGGCCCCTGTAGCCAACACAGTTGCCTAATGGTGTCCAAAACGGGCTGTTCTCATCTAGACATTACATGAAGTCAACCTGCCAAGTTACAATGAAATCCCTTCATAAATATGATCTGAAGACTGTGCTAAAGGTTTTCGGACTTTAGGCTTGGGAAGCCATCATGATTGAATGATCGCAACCAAAAGGGGACATTCTCATCTGGACATCATCTGGAGTGATCCTATGAAGTTACCTTGAAATCCTTTCATAAATATGACCTGTAGACTGTGCTCAAGATTTTCGGGCTTCAGGCACCTGTAGCCATCACAGCTGACCAACCACGACCAAAAGGGGATGTCATCATCTAGGCATTATATGGAGTCAACCTAAGAAGTTACAATGAAATCCTTCCATAAATACGACCTACAGACATGCTAAAGGTTTTTGGGCTCGGGCAGCCATCAAAGCTGAACAATCGTGACCAAAAGGGGACGCTCTCATCTGGACACTATTTGGAGTCATCCTACCAAGCTACAATGAAATCCCTTCATAATTATGACCTGTAGACTGTTTTAAAGGTTTTCAGGCTTTGGGCCCCTGAAGCCGTCACAGTTGCCCAATCGCGTCCAAAAGGGGACGTTCTCATACAGACATTATGTGAAGTCAACCTACCAAGTTACAATGAAATCCCTTCATAAATATGACCTGCAGACTGTGCTAAAGGTTTTCAGGCTTAGGGCTCGGGCAGCCATCATGGTTGAATGATCGCAACCAAAGGGGACAATCTCATCTGGGCATCATCTGGAGTGATCCTGCGAAGTTACAATGAAATCCCTTCCTAAATATGACCTGTAGACTGTGCTCAAGGTTTTCGGGCTTTGGGCACCTGTAGCCATCACAGTTGACCAATCACGACCGAAAGGGGATGTCATCATCTAGGCATTATATGAAGTCAACCTAACAGGTTACAATGAAATCCTTCTATAAATATAACCTTTTGCCTATGCTAAAGGTTTTTGGGCTCGGGCACCCATCAAGGCTGAATGATCACGACCAAAATGGGACGTTCTCATCTAGACATTATTTGGAGTCATCCTACCAAGTTACAATGAAATCCCTTCATAAATATGACCTGTAGACTGTGCTAAAGGTTTTCGGGCTTTGGGCACCTTTAGCCGTCAAAGTTGCCCAATCATGTCCAAAAGGGGATGTTCTCATCTAGGCATTATATGAAGTCAACCTACCAAGTTACAATGAAATCCCTTCATAAATATGACCTGCAGACTGTGCTAAAGGTTTTCAGGCTTCTAGCTCGGGCAGCCATCAAGGTTGAATGATCGCAACCAAAGGGGACAATCTCACCTGGGCATCATCTGGAGTGATCCTGCAAAGTTACAATGAAATCCCTTCATAAATATGACCTGTAGACTGTGCTCACGGTTTTCGGGCTTCGGGCACTTGTAGCCATGACAGCTGATCAATCACGACCAAAAGGGGATGTCATCATCTGGGCATTATATGGAGTCAACCTAATAGGTTACAATGAAATCCTTCCATAAATATGACCTTTTACCTATGCTAAAGGTTTTTGGGCTCGGGCACCCATAAAGGCTGAATGATTGCGATCAAAATGGACATTCTCATCCAGACATTATTTGGAGTCATCCTACCAAGTTACAATGAAATCCCCTCAAAAATATGACCTGTAGACTGTGCTAAAGGTTTTCAGGCTTCGGGCACCTTTAGCCGTCACAGTTGCCCAATCATGTCCAAAAGGGGACGTTCTCATCTAGACATTATATGAAGTTAACCTACCAAGTTACAATGAAATCCCTTCATAAATATGACCAGTAGACTGTGCTAAAGGTTTTTCGGGCTTTGGGCTCGGGCAGCCATCAAGGCTGAATGATCGCAACCATAGGGGACAATCTCATCTGGGCATCACCTGGAGTGATCCTAAGAAGTTACAATGAAATCCCTTCATAAATATGACCTGTAGACTGTGCTCAAGGTTTTCGGGCTTCGGGCACTTGTAGCCATCACAACTGACCAATCACGGCCAAAAGGGGATGTCATCATCTAGGCATTATATGGAGTCAACCTAACAGGTTACAATGAAATCCTTCCATAAATATGACCTTTTGCATATGCTAAAGGTTTTTGGGCTCGGACACCCATCAAGGCTGCATGATCGCGATCAAAATGGGACGTTCTCATCTAGACATTATTTGGAGTCATCCTACCAAGTTACAATGAAATTTCTTCATAAATATGACCTGTAGACTGTGCTAAAGGTTTCCAGGCTTCGGGCACCTTTAGCCGTCACAGTTGCCCAATCATGTCCAAAAGGGGACGTTCTCATCTAGACATTATATGAAGTTAACCTACCAAGTTACAATGAAATCCCTTCATAAATATGACCAGTAGACTGTGCTAAAGGTTTTTCGGGCTTTGGGCTCGGGCAGCCATCAAGGCTGAATGATCGCAACCATAGGGGACAATCTCATCTGGGCATCACCTGGAGTGATCCTAAGAAGTTACAATGAAATCCCTTCATAAATATGACCTGTAGACTGTGCTCAAGGTTTTCGGGCTTCGGGCACTTGTAGCCATCACAACTGACCAATCACGGCCAAAAGGGGATGTCATCATCTAGGCATTATATGGAGTCAACCTAACAGGTTACAATGAAATCCTTCCATAAATATGACCTTTTGCATATGCTAAAGGTTTTTGGGCTCGGACACCCATCAAGGCTGCATGATCGCGATCAAAATGGGACGTTCTCATCTAGACATTATTTGGAGTCATCCTACCAAGTTACAATGAAATTTCTTCATAAATATGACCTCTAGACTGTGCTCAAGGTTTTCGGGCTGCGGGCCCCTGTAGCTGTAACATTTGCCCAATCACGTCCAAAAGGGGACTTTCTCATCTAGACATTGTATGAAGTCAACCCACCAACTTACAATGAAATTCCTCAATAAATATGACCTGTAGACTGTGCTAAAGGTTTTCAGGTTTTGGGCTCAGGCAGTCGTCATGGTTGGCAGATCATGCCCAAATGGGGAAATTCCCATCTAGACATCATAAGGAGTCATCCTACCAAGTTACAATGAAATCCCTCCACATTAAACATGACCTGCAGACTGTGCTAAAAGTTTTCGGGTTTCGGGCTTGGGCAGCCATCACGGTTGATAGATCATGCCCAAAAGGGGACGTTCTCATCTAGGCATTATACAGAGGCATCCTACCAAGTTACAATGAAATCCCTTCATAAATATGATCTGTAGACTGTGCTAATGGTTTTTGGGTTTTGGGCTCGGGCAGCCATACCGGTTGCCCAATTGCGACAAAAAGGGGACGTTCTCATCTAGACATGACCCCAAACCTGCATATGAAATTTTGTGACGATCAGACAAGAACTGCGGGGTGTAGCCCGTGCTAAAGGAAAATGTGAACAGACGTCACAGACTCACAGACTTCCGCAAGTGTGATGGCAATAGCTTATCTTGACTATGTCAAGTTAAGCTAAAAATGTGTTCCCCTCCACTTTTATCAAACTTCCGCCATCTCTGGGTGAAATCTGTGCAAATGTGTCTGTGCAAATGTCACAAATAATACATGGTGGTGGAGGGGTGGGTGTCTGGTTCTCAGTGCAAAAATATGCCGGACAATTTTTGGTGAACAATGTTTTATAATGCACCAGATACAACATGAAATAGTGTAAAAATGTGCTAGTATCAACTAATATTCTCTTCACTTCAAGGGCTTCACTTATTCACTCAAATGTTAGCCCTTTTCCTAACATGAAAAGTAGACGACACTTGCAAAAAAATTCTTGAAGAACTAATTTATTTTCATTTTTTGTCTCAAAAACATAGGTTATGGCCCCTTATCCAAACAAGCTCCTTCCAATGAGAGGTCATAACCTATGTTTTTGAGACAAAAAATGAAAAAACAATGAAAATTAATTGGTGATTATTTAGAATAGCGATGGCCGGTTTTGGCCATTACGTTGGGTAAAGGGTTAAAAACCCATTTGAGAATATTTTCCATTTACTCGTCATTGCGTTAGTATTAGGACGGAGAAGGAGTGCTAGTGAATTGATTGTGACAACTGCCCTGTTTCAACTTCGTTAACAGTTTCAACACGCTTTCAAATTTCGAATATTGTTGCATGACCTCGTCACAATATAATATTCAGTATTGTTTAACTTGCTATAATTGAGTATTAAGACTTTACCACATGGGTCATTGTTAACTTGAGATTTTGGAAAATTGACAAATTTCATTTTCAACTGATTTTTAATTGAGAATTAGGCAAAAATAAACAAAAAATAAACGAGAGCTGGTCTGTCGTTCGTTGCATACCCCCACATGGTGTACCGCCTAGTGTGGACATACCTATGACCAACAAATATTACAGAAAATAATGAAAGTTATGAATATTCTCAGACGGACTCACACATGGACGGACACACAGGCGGATGCATATAATCCAGTGTAACCCCCCCCCCCCCCCCCACCCCCCCCCCCCCCCATTTTCTTCGAAACTGGGGGTATAACAATTTCCAAGTCAAAAGGTATGGTAAATTGTTTGGTGTTTGGAAATTTTATGCAATGAGGCAGAAGCCTTTGTAATAGGCAAACTTCATGCCATATTTCACTGAAATCTGATAACCCATACCTGAGATACAGGCTAAACAGACAAATAATGTCTATTTCCTACAATTTCTAAGTCAAAAAAGGGGAATAACTCTAAAAAGGAGAATGTGAGAAATATCGTTGAATCCTTTTTTTAAAGCCTATACCATAAGCAGTGTTCATGGCAAATTTCATTGCAATAGAACATTCGATACCCGACATACAGGCTGAACAGACAAAATTTCACTCGGACGGACACAATTTCTAAGTGAACAAGTAATAAAAAAAAATAAATAACTAGTGTGGGCATACCTATGACCAACAAATATTATATTGGTCATAGGTATGCCCACACTAGTTATTTTTTTTTATAGAAAATAATAATTTACTTAAGTTATGAAAGTTATGAATATTCTCGGATGGACTCACACATGGACGCAGACGGACGGACGGACGGACGGATGGATGGACGCATGTAATCCAGTATACCCTCTTTTCTTCAAAAGTGAGGGTATAATAAACCATACTAACAAGGTTAGTACTTGGAGTCACTTATGGAATCAAACATGCAGACTCCTGCCAGAATCAAGTAAAAAACTAGAGAATTGTAATTTGTTGGACAAATTACAGGCTTTCCCAACTTTTTAATGTGAAAAGGCAAACTGTATTGTACACAAAACTATCGATCAGTTTTGAAAACAGAAATTTAGTGGAAATCTAAGTTTTTGTGATGCTGCTAGTTTTTATGCAGCCAAAACAGATATTTGAGATACAGCAGGACACCAAAACATTTAACACAAAATTTGCTCTTCAATAATTACAGAATATTTTCATAGAAAAAAAAAATCGATGTCCTTTCTGCTTTGAAAAAAATAAGTACATATGAATTATGGGCGTATGAATTATGGGCGTATGAATTATGGGCATACGGGCCAGGGTTTCATGGAGGACTGTGCCCCAACCCATTCCTGAGTCAGGAAGGAGCTGATCTTTCAGCCACTATGCCAGAAAATTTCGGACAATTTAGTTGCCAGAAATGACCACAAACCATTTTGGTTTTCCACACTAAATGTTGTTTTCCTATCTCAGCACTTAGAAGTTGCAAGTAAACTGACCATTATACTGTACAAGTTGATTCAGTGGAACCATATCCACGTTAATATTATTCATTTATAATCACACAAGTACATATTAAGAGTTCTATTACTACATATTACGAGAGCGCGGTGGCTCAGAAGGTAGAGATGATAGTTGCAATCCAAGAAGTCCCCTGTTTGAATCCCGCCTGTGGCAACCACATTGTGTCCTTGAGCAAGACACTTCATTCCAATTTAATTTCCCAAGTGGGGGTGGGGGGGGTGGGGTGGGGTGGGGGGTGGGGGGTGGGGTGGGGAGTGGGGGGGTGACGGGGGGTATGATGGCAATGTGTACTAAGGGTACTTTGAGGGTGCACTTCTCTTCAACCAATGCTAACCCTCCTTTTGTGGAGTTAGTATGTCGGGGAGTCTGAGTCGCTTGCCATCGCTCGGTGGTTCTCTCCAGGTACTTAAGGGGGGGGGGGGGTAGGAGAGACCCCCCCCCCCACCTCTCCCATACCCGCATTTGGCATTTCCTCCTGAGATTCAACTTTTTCGGGCTAAAAGGGTTCACCCACCCCCCCCCCCCCCCCACCCTGAAAAATAGCCCTGTACGCCTATGCAATGAATACCTGGACTTGAATACATACCTATATTATGGTCATGATACAGCTGAAGATGCTGAAAGTGACCTTAAATATCAATAATTAATTTATTCTCTATCATTCTATCTCTTGGTGAATGTGTGGGATTTGTCAACAAACGAGGGTAAGCTTCCTACTCCATGATTTCACAATTTTTCCAACATATTTGTTTCAGATACAATGAAATACATGTAATATGAGTTACTGTCACACACAAATTAGATGTTTATTTGATATGGTTTAAATCACCTAGAGAGCTAGTATACACAGTGATGGGTACAGTTCAACTCAAAATGAGTTGATTAAAGGAATGTTGAACAGCTTGTTAATATTTCTTGCATTACATTACTACTTTGCTATTTATTGACAGAAGGATTTCACAGAGGGTTTCCCTGACAGGATTTATTTATTGGTGTTTACAGTCACATACTTATCCACAATGGCTAATCGTGACCGTGACAGTTTTACGGGTGGGGGACGTCGGAGGACCCAGAGAGAACCACCGAGCATCGAGGAGCAACTGTCAGCCCAACATTCTAATTATGTTCAAGCTCCGCTGAAGCAGGGTACCAGCGGTTGAAGACGTGCACCATTGACATGCAGAATGCCTTAGTACATGGCATCATTGTGCCCCCATGTTGGCAACCGGGATAAAGTGCCTTGCCCAAGGACATTAGGTGGGTCGTCCCAGACAGGGATCAAACTCGGGACCTCTATCATAGAAGTCAAACAGTCTATCACTGAGAAAATGTGTTTTCTTTCCTGGCGGTATTCATATTTGTACGGCCAAACTGGGGTTGGATAACACGGAACACCAAAACTATACCATCAGTGCTATTTGAATACCCAGGCACCTTGGGACACCTCGTATTTTAAAAGGAGATAGCTGTATTATGAATTGTTTAACGGGAGGGCTTCAAAGAGTAGATGACAATGTTTTAACTCTTTACCCAACGAATCGGCACCATCGATCCACCCACGTAATTTACAAAATGAGCCACTAGACGGGGGCGAGTAGAAAATTAGCGTACGTCATATCCCATTTTTCAGTTTAGCCCTTTTTTACACCCACTCCTCACATCGTGCAATTTTTCTACTGCCATTTTCAGAAACCCACCCTCGCTTTCCCATTGAAATTACAAATTGCTTTGATAAACATCATAATATGTATGGAAAGAAGTATAGTTTGCTGATTAGTTTGATTCCACCAGTGATTCAAGGTACTGGTTGCAACTTTTTATTACCCAGAAAGGTTAGTTAAATTTCCTGTTTGCAAAATGAGGCATCAGAAATCATGAAAAAACTAATCTAGAACATCTCAATGCCCATGAAAGTATGAATGATGGCCTAAGATATGCCCAACCCCATTCCCCTGATTTGACGTAAATAAAATATGTTTAAATTATTCCTCTGATTTGTCCCATAGGTGTAAGCTAAAAATGACAGAAAATTCAATCCATTCTGATCCATTTATTTATTAGGCTTTGAACTGCTCGAAAACAAGTTGTACGATTTTGACCAAATTTGGCACACTTATGTAATGTCATAAAATCTCGTGAAATGCAGTACCGTCATATCTGTGAAAACGAGTATTTTCAAAATATTCTGCCAAAACCTTCAAAATTTCACCATTTTTCGAATGTCTCAAAATTGTTTACAGTTATTTCGCTCAAATTTTCCACACATTTACAGCATAATATGATAAACCACAATCACCACTCAAATCTTTCAACATTAACCCCCACTGGCCAAAAATGACATGAATATAGATTTTTTCTTCAAAATTGACCAACTTCAAGGGCAAATTTCTCTTAATAACAAGGTTGTTGTAGCAATTATTTTGGTTTGGATTGATGCAACAATGATTGCGGAATAAAGTTACTGTTTACTTTTTAATCTCAGATTTAACCCTCAAACACAATGAGGGCGAGGATAAGAGTACCGTTTGAAAATGCCAAAATTAGCCAACTTTCGTTGCATTTTCTATCATTTTGGAAAGAGTTAAGTTCAAAAACTTTTCATGTACGTATTCACAATTGACTACCGAGCATATTTGCTGTTGTAAGTTTGGTTGTAAAGTTTAACCCTATCCCATTCTGGTTGCATAAAAGTAGGTACCATCCAAAAAAACTCCAATTTTTTAAGAATTTGATAAGTTCAGGTGGCGATTTACTCCATTTTTAATTGCTTGAGTTCTGAATGTTTTCTGTAGCTGCTTGCAGCAGTCAAAGTATGACAAATTTTGTTCTATATGTTATTATTAAAAGTTTAACCCTTGGCAGATTTGAGACTTCCCATAAGGGTACTGTCGGAATAATTGTTATTTTCGCCAACTCCAAGGGCAAATTTCTCTAATTACAAAGTAGTTGTAACAATTATTTTGATATGGCTAGATGCAACAATGATTGTGGAAGAAAGTTACTGTTTACTTCTTAATCTCAGATTTAACCCTCTAGCACAATGAGGGCGAGAATAAGAGTACCGTTTGAAAATGCCAAAATTATACATCTTTGGTTGCTTTTTTCTATCAATTTGGAAAGGGTTAATTTCAAAAACTATTCATGTACGTATTCACAATTGACTACCGAGAATATTTGCTGTTGTAAGTTTGGTTGTAAAGTTTAACCCTATCCCATTCTGGTTGCATAAAAAAGTAGATACTTTCCAAAAAACTCCAATTTTTTAGAATTTGGTAACTTTAGGTGGCGATTTACTTCATTCCTAATAGCTTGAGCTCTGAATTTTTTCTATAGCTGCTTGCAGCAGTCAAAGTATGACAAATTTTGTTCTATATATTATTATTAAAAGTTTAACCCTTGGCAGATTTGAGACTTCCCATAAGGGTACTGTCGGAATAATTGTTATTTTCGCCAACGTTTACATGCACTTTCTCAGTACTGGAGCCATAGTGTCTCAAAACCTTTTCCATGAGAGGATTGGGCCTTCATCCAAGAACAATTTTGCTGTTATATATTTTATTCAAAGATTTAACCTTCACCCAGTTTTCTGGCCTTGAATTTGAGTGCCCTAAAATTCTTCATAAAATTGGCTAATTTGGTGCTCACTTTTCTTCCATTTTCGAAAGGAATATCGAAAAATGATTTACATGTTCGTATTTATAATTGCCTACCGAGCATATTTGCCGTTGTAAGTCTAGTAGTAAAGTTTAACCCTATGCTCGTTCTGTTTGCATAAAGATAGGTGCAGTCCAAAAAAACTATTGTTTTTCAGAATTTGGTAAGTTCAAGTGACGATTTACTCCATTCCTATTTGATTGAGTGCTAAACGTTTTCTATGGCTGTATGCAGCAGTCATAGTATGACAACTTTTGTTTTATATGTCATTATTAAAAGTTTAACCGTTGGCAGATTCGAGACTGCCCATATGGGTATGGTCGGAATAACTGATATTTTCATAAAATAACTGAATATTGATAAGCGTGCAGTGGTAGTTTGGAATAGAATATCCGAAAATGCTTTTGAAATTCGGATTCACAGTTCAATTCCAAGAATATTTTCTGTTATAAGGTTGCTGTAAAGTTTAACTCCATCCCTGTCTCAAATGCATAAAAATGGTGCCATCGAAAAAAACCTCTCATTTTTTTCAGAATTACGTCGGTTTAAGTGACAATTTACTCCATTCCTAATTCATTGAGCGCTGAATGTTTTCTATTCCTGCATGCAGCAAGCATAGCATGACAACTTCTGCTTTATATGTTATTATCAATAGTTTAACCCTTGGCATATTTAGGAGTTCCCATGAGGATATAGTCGGAATAATTGTTATTTTCGTAAAATCAATCCCTGAATATATTGGTAACCGTGCAGTGGCCTTTCGGTGGTGCTACATGAAGCCGCAAATAGTTAAGGTTGAAAAGTTCATCAAATAGACAGATATAATGCCTAACTCAGTCGGTGACAGGTAAATAATGAATGGAAAAGTCGTTGAATTGAGAATAAAGTAGGGACGAATCGTGCCCTCGGTTTCCACCTGATCCACGATATTTCCACGCGCTGCACTTGACAAAGTTACTAAACTGTCGGGCAGGGACAGTAGAAAACATTCTGAGAATTTCAAGTTCCTGCCTTGCATGGTCGGGACATAATTGGAGTATATCCGACATTGTAACTATTCAATTTGACTGTTAAATTAGCCAGTTGACGGCTTTTTCTCCACCGGATAATCCCACCTGTGGCAACCGCGTTGTGTCCTTGGGCAAGACACTTCATCTCCACTGCCCGCGTGGGGCACGGTGGCGTTGTGTACGAAGGCGTACTGCACGTCGATTGTGCACTTGTCTTCAACCAATACTAACCCTGCTTGTGTGGAGTTCGTATGTTGGGGAGCTGACAGTTGCTAGCCGTTGCTCGGTGGTTCTGTCCGGGTACCCCGGCTTCCTCCACCCGTAAAACTGTTGCGGTCATGATTAGCCAGTGTACATAAATATGTGACCTTAACCAACAATAAATAAATAAATAAATTCTCCACCAGATCGAGTTGTTAGTTTCTGCCGGGAAGGTCTAAAATAAGCAGTTTAACTCAAAACTTTCTGTCCCATATGAATGTGCAAATATTTAAAGCTGGACAGTTCATGAAATAGACAGAAATAATGCCAAACTCGACTGGTGATAGGTAAATAGTGAATGGAAACGGCATTTCATTGGGAATAGAGTAGGGACGAATTGTCCCCGCAGTTTCCACGCGATCCACGTTGTTCCTATGCAGTCACGCCACTTGACAAAGATACTGTTCTGTCGAGCAGGGATAGTAGAACAACTTCTGAAGATTTCGTGCATCTGCCTTCACTGGTCTAGACGCTGTGTACTAAGGCATACTGCACGTCGATGGTGCGCATGTCTTCAACCAATCTAACCCTGCCTGTGCTACAGTGCGGAGGCACTATGTTGGGGAGCTGGCAGCTGCTCGTCATTGCTCGGTGGTTCTCTCTGGTTACTCCGGCTTGCGCCACCCATACAACTGCCACTGACATAATATGACCTTGGCTGTTAATATGTCGTTAAACCCTAATAAATAAATAAATAAATAAATAAATAAATAAATAAATAAATAAATAAATCCAGTACCAGTTTTGCTCATACAAATATTAGTATCGTCAGACAAAATTCATTTTCTGATTAATTTCGTACTTTTCTGTACTCACCTTCCCTGAGTAAGATTGGTATATCTTTTCAATCTCAGATTTAACCCTCAAGCACAATGAGAGCGAGAATAAGAGTACCATTTGGAAATACCTAAATTATCCAACTTTGGTTACTCTCTATCATTTTGGAATGGGTTAATTTTAGACACTTTGCTTTGCTATATTCAGAGATGTTTAATCAATAAATCCGGCTTTAGTTATGTTCTGGGACTTAATGAAACATGTGCTTTGGTCACTTAAAAATAGCACTGTCTGCAAAAAATGACTGAGTGAATACTCACTTGTCCAAAAGCAAAAAGGAAAGAGCTTTGAGCTTTCCATAACTGCTTTCAAAAATCAATGGGGAACAAATTTTGTGTTATGTGTTTTGGTGTTCCGTGTTATCCAACACCAGTTTGGCCGTACAAATATGAATACCGCCAGGAAAGAAAACACATTTTCTCAGTGATAGACTGTTTGACTTCTATGATAGAGGTCCCGAGTTTGATCCCTGTCTGGGACGACCCACCTAATGTCCTTGGGCAAGGCACTTTATCCCGGTTGCCAACATGGGGGCACAATGATGCCATGTACTAAGGCGTTCTACATGTCAATGGTGCACATGTCTTCTACCGCTGGTACCCTGCTTCAGCGGAGCTTGAACATAATTAGAATGTTGGGCTGACAGTTGCTCGTCTATGCTCGGTGGTTCTCTCTGGGTCCTCCGACTTCCCCCCACCCGTAAAACTGTCACGGTCATGATTAGCCATTGTGGATAAGTATGTGACTGTAAACACCAATAAATAAATAACGTCAGGGAAACCCTCTGTGAAATCCTTCTGTCAATAAATAGCAAAGTAGTAATGTAATGCAAGAAATATTAACAAGCTGTTCAACATCCCTTTAATCAACTCATTTTGAGTTGAACTGTACCTATCACTGTGTATACTAGCTCTCTAGATGATTTAAACCATATCAAATAAACAACTAATTTGTGTGTGACAGTAACTCATATTACATGTATTTCATAGTACCTGAAACAGATATGTTGGAAAAATTGGGAAATCATGGAGTAGCAAGCTTACCCTCGTTTGTTGACAAATCCTACACATTCACTAACAGATAGAATGATAGAGAATAAATTAATTATTGATATTTAAGGTCACTTTCAGCATCTTCAGCTATATCATGACCATAATATAGGTATTTATTCAAGTCCAGGTATTCATTGCATAGGCGTACAGGACTATTTTTCAGGGGGGGGGGGGGGGGGGGGGGGGGGAGGGAAATGAACCCTTTTAGCCCGAAAAAGTTTAATCTCGGGAGGAAATGCCAAATGCGGGGATGGGAGAGGGGCAACTCAGACTTTTTTTAGACCCTTTTAGCCCGAAAAAGTTTAATCTCGGGAGGAAATGCCAAATGCGGGGATGGGAGAGGGGCGACTCAGACTCCCCGACATACTAACTCCACAAAAGGAGGGTTAGCATTGGTTGAAGACAAGTGCACCCTCAAAGTACCCTTAGTACACATCACCATCATACCCCCCCCCCCCCCCCCACCCCCCACGTGGGAAATTAAATTGGGATGAAATGTCTTGCTCAAGGACACAATGTGGTTGCCACAGGCGGGATTCAAACAGAGGACTTCTTGGATTGCAACAATCATCTCTACCTTCTGAGCCACCACGCCTCGTAATATGTAGTAATAGAACTCTTTATATGTACTTGTGTGATTACAAATGAATAATATTAACGTGGATATGGTTCCACGGAATCAACTTGTACAGTATAATGGTCAGTTTACTTGCAACTTCAAAGTACTGAGATAGGAAAACAACATTTCGTGTGGAAAACCAAAATGTTTTGTGGTCATTTCTGGCAACTACATTGTCCGAAATTTTCTGGCATATTGGCTGAAAAATCAGTTCCTTCCTGACTCAGGAGTGGGTTGGGGCACAGTCCTTCATGAAACCCCGGCCCGTACGCCCATAATTCATATGTACTAATTTTTTTCAAAGCAGAAAGGACATCGCTTGTTTTGCTTTCTATGAAAATATTCTGTAATTATTGAAGAGCAAATTTTGTGTTAAATGTTTTGGTGTCCTGATGTATCTCAAATATCTTTTTTGGCTGCATAAAAACTAGCAGCATCACAAAAACTTTGATTTCCACTAAATTTTCTGTTTTCAAAACTGATCGATAGTTTTGTGTACAATACAGTTTGCCTTTTCACATTAAAAAGTTGGGAAAGCCCGTAATTTGTCCAACAAATTACAATTCTCTAGTTTATTCATAAAATTCTTTTGTTCATTACTTGCTGTTTTCTGGGTACTGTGTTAAATGACTGCCAATATCGCACATATAACTTATAAATTGTTCAGTACCTGATTAAGTGGGAGCTTCCCTTGTTAGTACTATTTAGACATTTTGCTAGGGATTGAAAAATTTTGCTAGAATAACTTGAGTCTATGACTTTTTCAACAAACTTCTGGAAGCAAAGACTGAAAATCTTATAAATTGTTCTACTTTAATCCACCTGGACATTAAATCATCAATGCTTCAGCAAGTCTGGATTTTGGCTTCACTGAAAAGAGTCTTGTGCCATGACTTTCACATAATCTGTGCATGTGCTCCAAGTTCAACCAAAAACCTAATAATTATGTCAACAAAGGCTGTAGGTCTGAGGAGAGGAATATTTGTCCCTCCTATTAGTGTGTATATGGGAAAAAATTTTAAAATATGTCCTAAATGACACAATCTGGTAGCATTTTGTCTTTGTATACTGTACTGAAGGTCAATTTACAGTACATGTTGTTTGTTACCTGTAAAAACAATTGGTGCATCTCCCTGCAGATCATAGAATTAGGTTGGGGCTACAGTATGGGAATTGTTGGAGGAACCAGCCTAGCCATGTCTATGCCTCTACTGATCTGAAACAAAATAGTGATTGGTGAAAAAATGTCTAATACCCGAAATTATTGATGTACTTTTCATGTTAACTCTTAGAAGCCGAGAGTTGAGTTTTGTTGCCTGTGATGGTTCGGCTATCTTTGGGCTGGGAGAGAATAAAACACTGAGCAGGTGCTTCTAGTCAAGTGTTGTCTGCCCGAATAGACAGACAACACTTGATTAGAAGCACCTGCTTTACTGTAAGTTTTTCGCGGTGTGTCATATTCAATAAATTCATTCTGATTCCCCGTCTTCTAAGAGTTAACTGTGAGCAGGGTTAAGGCCATGTAAAGGATGCATTGGTTACTGTCCTCATCATCATACCATAATTTGTGAATGGTTTGTGTTTGGTCCCTGTTATCCTAGACCATCCACAATCCAATCACCACCAAACTTGGCATATCTACTTGTACTGTTTAGTCAGCGGAGTGTCACTGGGGGTTTGGGGTGTAAATATGGGATGGGCAAATAGGTGAAAATGAGTAATTAAGTCATTCAACAAAGTTTGAATGACTTACTGTCCCTTTTTATTATTTTCTTAGCCTTTTTTCTTTTCTGTTCAGCATACTACGGCCACATTTTCAAAGCTAGTTATAATAATTTTCCACACACATTAATTCAGAAGAATCATGCTCCAGAACCCATATATGTTACAGAATCCATGCTTAAAATGTATATTAAGAGTTGGGACATCAAAGAGAGAGAAAATACAATTCAACACACAAATTTTCATCAACAGTTTAATTTGAAGACAAATCATCTGTTCACCATACCTGAAAAAGAGGGAAATGCAAAGAATACATTGTCTTGATTCCTTACAAAAGTTGTGTTCCTGAATAACAGAAATGGAATATAATTTACTTACCTTTTCATGAATTACAACACATGCGAGCAGACCAAGAGATTTTTGCACAATATGACCCCAATCTGCAATCTGTCAAAAATAGTGTATTGTTCTGTCAGAAAAGATCCTATTATTAGAAATTCAATCTAAAAACTATGTTTTAACCACTTAACTTATTCAAACCTATTCTGAATTTCTCTGAAAAACTTGGCAGAGAATGGTTAACTAGTGAGGATCAAGTTTTAAACACTAGATATTTACTTATTTCTTTATTGGTGTTTAAGGTCACAAACTTATGCACAACAGCTAATCAGTTTTATGGGTGGAGGAAGCCGGACTACCCGTAGAGAACCACCAAGGAACGATGAGCAGCTGTCAGCTCCCCAACATCGTAACTCCGCACTGCAGCACAGGCAGGGTTAGATTGGTTGAAGACATGTGTACCATCGACGTGCAGTACGTCTTAGTACACGGTGTCATCGTGCCCCCATGTGGACAATCAGGGTTAAGTGCCTTGCCCAAGGACACAACACGGGAGTCCGAATCGATCGCTCAGATGGTCACCCATCCGAGGACTAACTGGGCTCGATGTTGCTTAACTTCGGTGATCTGACGAGAACTGGTTACCGCAACATCACCGCGCCTCAAACACTAGATAATAAAATCTGCATATCTAATTAATAAATCATGGGGTAAGACAATGTGGATTTGGTATGATAAAACAAGCACTGCTACACTTCCCGGGATTCCCACTAGAGGATTTTGTTTTTCTGAACAGTCTGCCAAAAGTAAAGGGTGAATTCAATATGTGTAACAGATTCTCATACCAGGGAAATAATGTCTTAAAATTGTCAGTGAAACGGTAAATTTATTTCTGAATAGTTTTGTGGAGAAGGGGGTTAATTCACTATCTATGAGTGTATGGGGCGCCATCCCTCTATTTATTCCTTATTTAATGATATCATTAAATGAATTAGTGATATCATTAAATGAATTTATGATATCACAAATTATTTAGTGATATCACAAAATGATTTAGTGATAACACTAATTTGATTTTGTGATATCACAAAATGATTTTATGATATCAATAATTCGATTTAATGAAATCACTTAATGTTGCCGATTTAGTGATATCACTTATTTGCTTTTGTGATATCACTAAATCATTTTGTGATATCACTAAATATGAAAACGGCATATCAGCCCATTTCATTACCTGATTTTGTCACATAGTTATGACGTCACGCCTTTGTTAAAAGTGTGTGATATATTTCGAAGAGTTGGTTAGAGCATGTGTGATATTCAACATATATCGCCACACTTTTACCAATCAAGGAACAATAGACAGTGATTGTGTAACCTGTCAGTTCTAATACAAACACAGCCGAGAGGAAAGATTAAGGGCACCTGTGCTAAAATGTTTTGAACAGAGAAACGAGAATTTACCTGACTTTTGATTTTATTGAAAGAGTTAAAGAAAGAAATCCACACCCGGGTGTAAATGATAAATGGAACGTTTAATTTCTCGCTCAACCTTTTGAGCGCAATGACGAAACGGAAAAAATGAAGTAATATCACTTGCTTTCCATCAATCTTCATGTGTCTTGCAAGTTTGGCTTAAGAAATTAACTAATTAAACGGGAATGGACACGTGTCAGACAAGGGTTCAGTGGAGTGTTTGATTGTTCGTGTTTTGATTGTTTGTGCAAACATCAATGTGACAAGTCGGTTACAGCACAAAAACTTGTGATATTGAACATACAATCGCTCGAGCTAGTTACTCGGACAAGTCCTCGTTAACTAACTCTCACGATTGTATATTCAATATCACTCGTTTTCTATGCTGTAACCTATACTAGTGATATCACCAAATCGAATAAGTGATATTACTAAATCGACAACATTTAGTGATATCATTAAATCGAATTATTGATATCATAAAATCATTTTGTGATATCACAAAATTGAATTAGTGATATCATTAAATCATTTTGTGATATCACCAAATTGAGCGAATTTGTGATATCACAAATTTGATTTAATGATAGCACTAAATCATCTGATTCCGTGCAGAGGCGCGACACGGCCATCGCTGTACATATCACAAAATCAATTTAGTGATAGTCGAAATTAAATATCATAAAATCTATTTGTGATATCACTAAATCATTTTGTGATATCACTAAATTCATTTAGTGATATCATTAAATCCAAGTGATTATACATATCAATAATTCGATTTTATGATATCACAAAATATTTAAGATCACAAATTATTTATTGATATCACAAAATAGTAACTTCCAAACGAATTAATGATATCATGAAATGATTTAGTGATATCACTAATTTGATTTAATGATATCATTAAATCATTTTATGATATCACTAAATGGATTTTGTGATATCACTAATAGCGGGGGAGGAATTCGCTAGAATTGTGCACTTGGTGATACCTTCCTGAAATTTGGCATGATGTAAGGGTAGGCATCAGAGATTTCAAAATCGATCGGCTACAAGTTGGCACCATCCTCTAGCCACCACTAGCAGCGAAATCCAAAATGGCCGCCAAGCGGATCGAAAAAAAGCTATTTTCGCCGATCGCACAACTGAAGCTCCAAACCTAACACCATACATGTGCTGTAATTGATGTGAATGATGGAGTGAAGCCCTTGGAACAAGTTGGGGGGAAGATTAATGGATAATGGGATCAGAATTTCCGTCGATGTGTGCGTCTGTGTGTCTGACTGTCAGTATGATCGTCCGTCCGTAGATAAATTAGTGTTGAATGTTTCTCGGGAATGCAATGGTCAAATGAACATGGTATGAGAGATTCCTGTCAACACATGAACAAGGGTACTCGATAGTATGCAGCAGTGGGGATACTTGGACATTTGATAATCCAATTAAAGTGACAGTCTATTCTCAACTTCCGGCATTTTCGATAGATTTATTTTCTAAGAAAATAAAACTATCAAATTTCTAGAGGAGTTCTGGTTCAATCTCAACACCATAGCGACACGTCTGCCAGCAAGGGCAGTGCTGGAATGAACTCGGGATGCATTAGTTCCCGTTGTTAATTATACAATGTTATCTTGCCAGTATAGAACATTGGCAAAATGGGACTAGAAGGGGTGAGTGTATGTTTGCAGTCATTCGAGGTACAGGAATATTTTTTGACTACAAGTAGTATTCTTCATTTTCGGCCAGTTAAGATGTGGTGTGTTCCAAGTCAGGATTAATGTTGCCGACACTTAATGCCCATCCCTCATGGTATGCTACTTTACCAGGGATATAGAGATATAGCCACCACTGGGAGCCAAAACATGACCTTTGATGTCGATGAGTGGTCGAAATGTTTTAGCGAATAACTTATCGAAATATGATCCGGTATGGCAATTTGATACCTTACGTTAGATTTATTAGATCAACTCAGGTATGGATTCATTGAGACATGAGTGCGCTACAAGATGAAGGATTTCCAAGTTGATTTGCTATGGAGTAGGAACTGACTAGTCACATGTGGCCTATGGCCAGAGAAAGACAAGGATACCATAGATGAACACACGGGTGAACGAAGGTATCAACTGTTGTACAGAGGCAAAATAGTTGGGGATATTGTATCATGCTATGCATGAATTAACACCGTCTTGTGCAGTAAATAACAGACTATTTTCCGAAATCTAAAACTGTATTCCTATACCCCGGACAATGTAGCAAGCCACATGGGATGAACATTTGTTAGCAAAATCAACTCAACTAGAAACATGACATGTGTTAACTGGCCGAAAATGGAAAAAAAAATACCAGAATAGGAGATGACTGGTCCTAACATGACAGTATACTACTCAATATTGTTACAACAGCCACCTTCACACTTACACAAAGGTGTGCACCTTAATCCAGCTTTCAAGCATTTGCAATTGCCCTTGCAGGCCTTGGCACAACTACAGTGGAGCATCAGTGCACATGCAGCACTTGCGTCTCCTAGGTGAGTCCAAAATGGGACCAGAATATTGAGACGTGGATTCCACTCCCATCCGTACTGTGATGGGTCTGGCACACATAAGTGTTTCTGCAGAGCACGATGCCAAATGAAAGATGACACAAGAATTACCCTTTTTACATGTTGATACAGAGCTGCTTTGGTGGGCGGGATGTTTTCCATAGACTTAAGGCCATGTGTGAACATATGCCGTCTCGCATCATTGACACGTGTACTGACACAACTGTTACTGTACATCTGTATGGTGAGTTTTTCGATATGCTGCATATGAGGGGAATCCTCTGAAAAGACTTGCGGATTCTCAGTCAATTCTATCATCATTTCAGTTGATGCGGGAAAATTCATCCATGCATTCCATCCTGTCTTCTTCCCAATGCCGAGCATGCTGGATGTTACATCACAACCTGTGAAGGCGTGGAAGAAAGTCAGGGCCTTACAGTAATCAGGTCCAAGTTGTGAAGCTATCTCATGAATTGGCATATCTTTATATGCCTTTCCAATTCCAAACCCAATCCACAGCTCACTGAGTCCAAGGTCACGGAATGTTGCGAAATGGTGCAAAGACAGAATGACGACATCAGAATCAACCGTGCGAAGAAAAGCTATTTTGTGACCTTGTGAGACTGCATGGTTGAGATGAAGCATCATGCGCGTGTCTGCTTCCTCGTGGTTCGATGGAGATATGTCACATAAGCTAACATCCTTATTGCATAGTACATATTCTCCTGATGTCGTTAACAACTGGTACTCGGATGTTGATGTTAATTTCAGCAGTTCAGCAGACAGGAACTTGAAAAATTCGTCTTTATTCTCACTAACTTTCAAGAATGCCTGCCAATTCTTCCCTTTAGGTAAAGGGACGTTCTCGGACACCCGTATCAACCTAACTGCTGTCTCACCGAGGCGTTTTGCTCGCGTCTGATTCTTCAAACTGCCTTCGGGGTAACAGTCATAGATCGCATCAACCCTTGTGGTGTTCGTGTTAATCAGAGATTCGATGTATGGCAATAATTGCAATCGAGCATATTCTCCAAACAGATCCGCTTTCTGTGGTTTGATTACATGGACTACAGCAGGCATATCCAAGATGACAACTGAAGCTTGTCTAGCTGCTGAATTCTTCCCTTGTGCAGGAATAGCTGGTAAACAATTGAGAATTTGAGATTTTGTCCCACTCCGTAGCTTACCTCTATCGGATAATGCTGGCGGATCACGTGCATTCTCGTGCATGAAAAACTCATCCATGTTTGAATCAGGCCGGGCTTGCAGTGAAACGAACATCTGGGTAACTATTGCGGCAGTTGCTTTACTTGACATGAGTTTGTCTCGGCCTTTGTCCAGGTTGGCTGGGGGTGGGTTAAGGAAGGTATATATATTTGCCTTGGGAATAACATCATTCAGGGGTACGGTGCATTCCACAAGCCTTTCCTTCAAGAAAGTGGAATATAAATGCTTGCCCCTTTCGGGTAATGACCGTAAACTCTTACTAACTTCGGGGTCCATATATTCACCAGTATCTAATGTCACCAGCTGACCACTAGTTTCATCATAAGGGTTGATAATGAGTCCCTGATTCACCAGATCGAGGAGAGATTTCAATTGATTCAGAAATTTTTTCTGCTCTGATACCGAACTTTCCGGGTGTTCCGTGTTATCTGATGATGTTGTGTGGAAACTTGCATATTCATACTCATCTATAACACGCAGAACTTCTGACCTTGAAAGCTCAATAACGACTTTCTCTTCAGCCTGGCCATAGAGACCTTTTGGACCACTGTCTTCTTTGAGTAGTTGGATACTATGTTCTTGGCTCTGATCTAAACCCATCATACTGAACTTCCTCTCACTACGCTGGACCACAAAATGGCCTTCCATGAATTTGTTGTGGATTGAAGGATGCCGCCTGGGTAGCTGAGACATGTCTCTCAGAAATACGGGGACCCACCGACAATAATTTGTATGTCCTAGGGCAAAAAAGTAACTGCACAACTCATCGATAGAACACAGTGTACCAGGCCAGTTACCGATTCGTTGGTTCCGAACGAATTGACAGCTTGTCAAGAGAAAGTTCCGAACGATTTCACCCCAATAGCGCGCAGTTGGAGATTGTGAAAGAATCCTCTGTTCCCACATTTCAAATGACTCATGGGGCCCAGTCTGCTGACAGTAAATCTCATAAGCATTCTTTCTGAGGATCTCAAGCCAAGCTAGAGTGAGAAGATATGCCTGTCGCGTCCTCTTGACATGTTTCCCACCAAGTAGGGATGATGCTACACCGGGTGTGAATATCTTTGCGAGGTGAAACATTCGCTCCCAACCAGAACCACCCATAAGCTTACCACCAGCTTCTTGGGTGCACATTTCAAGATGCAGGAATCCAATCATACACACCATTCGATCCTCACCTATCTCCTCTGGGAACAGCCATTGACATTTTTTCTGCCTGGCATACAACGGACAGTCACCTTCAATGACAGGTATCTGGCCGGGGTTTACGAAAGCAGTAGCTTCCCTGACCACATACATAGCATGCTTCTGCATACTGAGTGAGTCCGCTTTCTGCTCACTGAAAACAGGGAATACCCCAATAACTGCACGAGGTTTGACATTGTCTTGATCTTCATGTTTTGAAAAGAAGCCTGAAAAGGTCACAGGGACTTCATCAAGCTGCCAGCTGCCATCAACCTTCCCTTTATTGCTGATCTGTGACACATGAGACAACCAGTCATTCTCTCCCACGTTCAAATCTGCATATTCATTGGGCCGTACATTACATTCATCTGGAGATTCAAGCCTGATGTCCCCACCAAAGTCTTCAACGAAAGGAACAAATGCATAGTCGTCTGGGAGTTCAATTTGTGTGTCTTCTGGAACATCTAAACTCAGTGGTGGGGGATCAGTACCCACATTGTCCCTGCTCAGTTGACCAATGAGTGTGATGGACGTACCATGCATATCAGATCTACCAGATACATCAATGTTATCAGTGGTTCCTATCGAGAAAACATTACGTTTGCAGTTAGCTGGGACTACAACACCTTCGTTCTTGAACCGCAGTGAAACAGCTCTCGCGAAACTCCTGCGAACATCCATTACGCGATCATAAGAGACAGAGAGTCCCATTTGATGAAAATCTCTGATAAGATTTTTCATACGATCATGGGCATGCAACTTCAAACCCACATAAAGAGGCATTGGAGTTTCTCTGTCACGTCTCTGATGAACATTTTGTGCATGTTCGGAGCGTTTCGCTGAATTGCTGATCAACATCTGTGAAATAGTACAAGCCACTCGAGTCTTGGCATTAACAGTCTCATCATCGCCTAAGTTCTGTATACTACATGTGCCCTCAAGTAGAACTCTAAGAAGAGTCAGGAGTGAGTTGGGTACAGGCTCGCTCAAGCAATAAGATGAAAATGATCCCGTGAAAGGAGCTTGAGATATGAGTATGTGTTTACGCAGAAGAAGACCCACATCAACTATCTTTTTTGCCTCTTCCTCAGACACTATACGAGTTAAAGATTCGGACAACAAGGAGCCAACTCGAAACCTACTTGAAATAAACACATCTCTACCCTGTGTGAAGGCGTCCCAGCCATCGCCCAATTTCTGCAACAAATGTTCTTTGAATCGAGTGGAATGTATTTCTTCACTAAGCCAATCAGAACCGACTTGCTTCAACCTCCGACTGTACAGATTCTTGAGATCGACAAGCTTCATCGCGGAATCGTTGTGTTCAACAAATGTTATGAGCTCTGCCATAACGAGAGGGTCATAGGGCAGGCCTGACGCGGAATGTTCGGCGTTCTTCGACTTTTAGATTTAGCCGCTCGTGCTTCATTGGCAAGCTTACAATAACAGGTTTTGTGATAGTAAAGATCACTAGCAGCGGAATCAAATGCTGCATTGACCCGAGAAAAAACAACCCAGTTCTCGGCTTCCTTTGCCATAATTTTGAGTTTATTGTTATCAGACATTGATCTGCAAATAGGCTCACTGCTGTCACCTTCGCGTTTGTGACAATAAACACACTGGGGCAGTTTCCTGTCACAGCCAGATTCAAAACTTGTCCGTGTTCTTTTAGGACTCAGCGTGGAGCAGGATGCCACTGCCTCATTTCGCTCTCGCTTGTGTAGCACGCGCTGTACGATGTGAGTCCGAATACTGTCACGGCATGTCTTATGATATATTGCCTTATTCGTCAACAGTGACATCGACATACACTCATCACTCTCTCTCATCAAACAATCAATGGTCAAATTATATGGAAGCTCAACGCCATTATCTAGGAAGCGCGTTATGTCTTCCTCAATAGCTTTATAGGCGTCATGAAAACGAGATTCTCTATACGGACGCATCAATTTCTTGGAACTGTCTTGCTGGCAAAAGCAACAACGTTCCCAGTCAGTACTAGTCCGTACACGAAGAGGATTCTCACTCATTCTGTGAATGATTTTTGTGAACAATCGCGTTCTCGAATTAATTTCGACAGACAAATCAGAATTGCTTGCGGAATTACGCCAAACAAGAGATTGTATGGCAAAGAGACTGCTTCATAAAGAGCGTTGTTTCTCCGGGATCAGCGTCATTCAGGTTTGCCTGAATGACGCTGATCCCGGAGAAACAACGCTCTTTTCAAGTTCCAAGAAATTGATGCGTCCGTATAGAGAATCTCGTTTTATTCTACATCATCTCCCACGTCTGTTTCCAACACGTGCGTGGATCAGAGTTCACTTTCGCGCCCTTACAATCGGATGTATAGTCGGTAGACCGTCGAAAAGGAGGTTCCCTTCAGCCGCTGGCGGCCATTTTGGATTGTGCCGCTACTGGTCGCCACCGGTCGGTGTCAACTTGTAGCCGATCGTTTTTGAGAACCTCATAGCCTACACTAACAGTGTGCCAAATTTCAAGAAGGTATCACCAAGTGCACAATTCACCTGTATGTGACGAATTCCTCCCCCGCTATAAATAGAACAGAATTAGTGATATCATAAATTCTATTTAATGATATCATTGGGAGCGCGGTGGCTCAGTTGGTAGATGTGCAGGCTGCAAGCCGAGAGGTTCTCGGTTCGAATCCCACCTGCAACAACCGCGTTGTGTCCTTGGGCAAGACACTTCATCCCCATTGCCCACGTGGGGCACGGTGACGTTGTGTACTAAGGCGTACTGCATGTCGATGGTGCACCTGTCTTCAAACCATGCTAACCCTGCTTGTGTGGAGTTGGTATGTTGGGGAGCTGACAGTTGCTCGCCGTTGCTCGGTGGTTCTCTCCGGGTACTCCGGCTTCCTCCACCCGTAAAACTGTAACGGTCGTGGTTAGCCATTGTACAGAAATATGTGGCCTTAAACACCAATAAATAAATAAATAATAAATAAATAAATAATGATATCATTAATTCATTTAATCCTTTACCCAACGCAGATGATTTCAAAATTTATTATTTGAAATATCATTTTTAAAATTTTTTTCAAAAAATTTCAACAAAACCATATCAAGTGACCCCTCTTTGGAACGAGCTCGATGAGCTCGTTCCAAAGAGGGGTCACATGATATGGTTTTTGTTGAAATTTTTCGGAAAATAATATTTTTTCAGCTGCTGAATGTGCATATTACGCAGGCGAATCATTGGGTAAAGGGTTAATGATATCACTAAATCATTTAATGATATCATTAAATAAGGAATAAATAGAGAGATGGCGCCCCATATGGTTGCAGTTTGGCAAAATCTCATTGGTGTGTCCAAAGCCTATTTACTCAGTACACTGTGTGCAAGTGGTTCAGAAAAACAGCTCAATCTAATTAAAAACATAACAAGAAAACATTTTGTGCAAGCACAAGCATGCGAGAAAATGCCAATGAAACACTCTTATTTTTTGCATATATCATAAAAATAATTAATAATAATAATAATTAATTTTATATAGCATGAAACCACCAAGGGTGCTCTAAAATGCTTTACAGATTGTAGAACACAAGCTCATAACGAAATAAATGATTTGAATAGATGATTTATAAACTGTTTCTTGAAATCAAGTAAACTTTGTTGTGACCAAAGATGCAGGGGCAATGCATTCCGGAGTCTCAGACCAGCAACCGAGAAAAGCCCGCTCACTCGACAATGCTGATCACGCAAAAGGTGCGGTCAGTGACAAATGGTCAGAAGAACGAAGACTGTACATAGGTATGCAGAGAGCAAGAAACTAACACAGGTATGCAGGTGCAAGAACATGAACGCATTTAAATACCAGCATGAGAATTTTAAAATGAACTCGACTTTGGACTCGAAGCCAATGTAGATTCTTCAAGATGGGAGTGATATGGTCAAATCATTTACCTCCACTGATAATTCAAGCAGCAATATTCTGGATTCTATGCAATTGCTGCAGTAATGTACGTGGCAGCCCAAGGAAAAGAGAACTGCAATAATCCAAATGATAGATTATGAAGGAGTGAAGCAGTTGCTCCAAAGCTTTACCACTGAGGAATGGACAGAGTTTGCTCAGCTTTCCGAGTTGCCAGTAGCAAGTTTTACTAATTTTTTTAACATGAGGTTCAATGGGGAGATTGGCATCAAAAAACACCCAAATATTTCTAGCCCCTGTTAGTGACCAGAGCAGTAGAATCACCAACATCAACTGACTAAATAAATCTCTTCCTTGCAATGACCAATGCCTGTTTTTGAATCATTCATTTTGAGTCGGTGACTGGACATCCACTGTCTGATGGAGTTCATACATTTTTCCATTTCAGACACAGTGCCAGCTGTTTCAGAAACAGATGGATTGAATGTCAAGCAGATCTGGGTATCAGTGTAACTTTAGACAGTATGGCACGCCAGGATCTCTCAGCATCTGTCCAAGTCATACTGTGTATATGATAAATAGTATGAGTCCAAGAACTGAGCCCTGTGGTACTCTGCAATTCAATGCTTCACTTTCAGATCTAGAGTTTTCAATATAGATTTGTTGATAACAATGTTCAAGATGACTATGAAACAATTTCAGAACCGTCCCAGTAAACCCATGTTGTTTCAGAATATTGAGTAGAAAGTCGCGATCTACTGTATCATATACAGCCGAAAGGTCCAAAACTCAAGAACTTTTTTTCCATCAGATAGAGCAGAAATGCAATTGTGCACCTGTAATAAAGCAGTTTCTGCACTATTATGGGATTTGTATGCCGATTGAAAGGGTTCTACTAGACCATTAACTGATAGATGCTTGTTAAGTTGACTGACAACGATCTTTTCAATGACTTTAGAAACAAATGCCAGGTTTGAGACAGGCCTGCATTCTTCAGGTTATTGGGGTCAAGTGATGGCTTTTTTAATGGGTGGTGACACTAGGGCCAATTTCATAGCATCAGGAACATGTCCTTCAGCAAGTGATGCCTGAAGAATGTTTGTGGTTATCGGAACAAGGGATGTTAACTCGAAAGATTTCAGGAACGACGAGGGAACTGGATCAAGGTTATTGGATTTGTTGGGTGATGAAAGAATGAATTTTGACATCTCTGCCTCAGGTACCTGAGAAAATTCGGAAAAATAAGAGTTTATCATCAGATTTGTTGGTCGAGGCGGATCTGCAACACCAAGACTTTCCAGAATAAGCCTGATTTTGGAAATAAAATGATCACTGAATCTGGACACCAGAACAGCAACAGTTGAGTGTTGATCTTCTGTTTGGCATCACAGATGTTCTCAGTAAACCAGAGTGCATGTTGTCTAGGCACAACTGTCTTTGATTTTGAAGGGGCATGTTTGTTAAGATTGGCTGGAAGGGTGTTATTGTACAGAGAAACCAACGCATTAGATAACTTATTTTCACTCCTTGTCATCAAAAGTGAAGATTGAATGTCACTTGTTAGAGATTCAAGATCTACAGATTTAATTTTTTGAAAAGTAATCAACTTTTTCTGGTCACTCTGTTTAGTCAATGGCATGAATGCAGACACTGTAAAATGGCCAGATAAAGATGAATCGTGCACAGAAATGTTGCTCAGTGGTGGCACAATCCCTTGTCTGGTTATGAACAAATCATGAGTGTGACTGCTCATATCAGTACGCTCCTGTACAAGCTGAAAGTATCCAAAAGACTCGATTATATTAAACAAGAGGCCCCAGGGGGCCTGAGGGCACTCACCTGACATGGCAGCCTAAATATCAACCCAGAGAATTGATTTCAACAAGTTGCATCTGCTCCTCCTCAGAAAAGCTTATACCAAATATCCAAAGATTCTGACCAGTGGACCTAAAAAAAAAAAGATTTTTAAAGAATATTCCTCATATTGAACTAAGTTATAATTTGGGCTCCCACAGGGAGCCCATATATGAACCCAGAGACTTGGCTTTAACTGGTTGAGGGCTACATTATTTTTGGTGGTCTGAATTTGTTATTCAAAATATGTTTTATTACAAATTATTGGAGAGTGCCTACAGGCACTCTCCAATAATTTATAATAAAACAAATTTATATAAACAAAATATTATTTGTGTTTTTACTAAATATGAAATATAAGCAAGGAAAGTGTTGGCTTTTGCTTTGGTATCCTGTTTTTTTGAAAGCCCTGATAGTGGGTGGCTTCTAGCACTCAACCAGTTAACAAACTTGAATCTCACCCTCTCCACCCCCCCCCCCCCCCCCCCCCAAGGATTCTGCACACCAAATATCAAAACATTCCAACTGCTGGATCTGAAGAAGAAGTTACAATCCGAGCTCCCACAGTGACCCCAAATATGGACCTACAAACATGGCTTGAACACGCTTGAATCTTACCCCTATAAGGATGCTGCATACCAAATATCAAAAGCATTCATCTGCTGGATCTGAAGAAGATTTTTAAAGAAAATTCCTCATTTTGAACTAAGTTATCATTCGGGCTCCCACAGTGAGCCCAAATATGCACCCAGGGACTTGGCTTGAACAAACTTGAATTTCACCCCCCTAAGCTAAGGATGCTGCATGCCAAATATCAAAACATTCCGACAGTTGAATCTGAAGAAGATTTTTAAAGAAAAATTCCTCATATTGACTAAGTTATAATTCAGGCTCTCACAGGGAGCCAAAATATGGACCAGGGACTTGGCTTTAACAAACTTGAATCTCACCCCCCTAAGGATGCTACACACCACATATCATATTCCGACTGCTGGATCTGAAGAAGATTTTTAAAGAAAATTCCTCATTTTGAACCAAGTTATAATTCGGGCTACCACAGTGAGCCCAAATATGAACCCAGGACTTGGCTTGAACACACTTGAATCTCACCCCCTAAGCATGTCGCATACCCAATATCAAAAGATTCTGCCTGCTGGATCTTGAGGAGATTTTCAAAGAAATTTGCCTGAAATGCACCAAGTTCAAATTTGGGCTCCTATACTGAGCCCAAATATGAACCCAGGGGGCCGATTTGAACAAACTTAAATCAGATCCACCCCACAATGTTGCATACCAAATATCAAAAGATTCTGCCTGCTGGATCTGGAGAAGATTTTTAAAGAAATTTGCCTGAAATGCACTAAGTTCAAATTCGGGCTTCTATAGTGAGCCCAAATATGAATCCAGGGGGCCGATTTGAACAAACTTGAATCAGATCTACCCCACAATGTTGCATACCAAATATCAAAAGATTTTGCCAGCTGGATCTGGAGAAGATTTTTTAAGAAATTTGCCTGAAGTGCACTAAGTTCGAATTCGAGCTTCTATAGTGAGCCCAAATATGAATCCAGGGGGCCGATTTGAACAAACTTGAATCAGATCCACCCCACAATGTTGCATACCAAATATCAAAAGATTCTGCCTGCTGGATCTGGAGAAGAAGATTTTTTTTAAGAAATTTGCCTGAAATGCACTAAATTCGAATTCAGGCTTCTATACTGAGCCCAAATGTGAATCCAGGGGGCCGATTTGAACAAACTTGAATCAGATCCACCCCACAATGTTGCATACCAAATATCAAAAGATTCTGCCTGCTGGATCTGGAGAAAAAGATTTTTTAAGAAATTTGCCTGAAATGCACCAAGTTCAAATTCAGGCTTCTATAGTGAGCCCAAATATGAATCCAGGGGGCCGATTTGAACAAACTTGAATCAGATCCACCCCATAATGCTGTATACCAAATATCAAATAATTCTGCCCACTTGTGCGGGAGAAGAAGATTTTTTAGTAATTTCTCTAATATACGTAGGGTGAGGTCAAGGTCACATGAAGGTCATGATGACATGTGACATGCGGTCTAATTGCGATACATCCACATGTGAAATATCGAAGTCCTAGGTCAAAAAACAAAAAAGTTCTGGTCTGGATAATTCCCTATTTGAAGTACATAAATTTGACCTTAAGGACAAGGTCACATAAAGGTCATCGAGGTACACGACATGCGGTCTCATTGTGACACATCCACATGTCAAATAACCAAGTCCTAGGTCAAAAAACAAAAAATTCTGGTCTGGACAATTACTCCCTATTTGAAGTACATAAATTTGACCTTGAGGTCAAGGTCACATGAAGGTCATGACATGCGGTCTCATGGTGACACATCCACATGTCAAATAACCAAGTCCTAGGTCAAAAAACAAAAAAATTCTGGTCTGGACAATTACTCCCTATTTGAAGTACATAAATTTGACCTTGAGGTCAAGGTCACATGAAGGTCACAATGGTATGCAACACACCGGCTCATGATGATACATACACGCGCCAAATATCTAAGGCCTGGCTAAAAAGACAAACAAGTTTTGGTCCGGACAAAGTTTCCTTGAAAAAAGCACAAATCTGACCTTCAGATCAAAGGTCAAGGTCAAGGTCACATAAAGGACACAATGGTACGCTACACACGGGCTCATGGTGATACATCCACATGCCAAATATCTAAAGCCTGACTCGAAATACAAAAAAGTTCTGGTCCAGACAGTTTCCCTTAAAAAAAAAGCGCATAAATCTTACCTTCAGGTCAATGGTCAAGATCACATGAAGGCCACTATGGTACACTGCACACCGGCTCATGGTGATATATCCACATGCCAAATATCTAAGGTATAGGTCAAAAGACAAAAAAGTTATGGCCCGGACAAAGTTTGTATGAGAAGAAGAAGAAGAAGAAGAAGGAAGAAGAAGAAGAAGAAGAAGAAGAATATGCACTAAAACAATATGTCTCCCTTCTGGGAAGGGGAGACATAATTTCTTTGTATTAGAACATAAACAAGAAACATTCTGCGAACAAAGTTCAATCTCTCTTACGACAGAATACCACATCTCAAAGCATTGTCACTGGTGATTCATAAGAAATTAGTTTAAAATAATTTCAAGTTTATTGGACAGGAATCCAGGTTATGGGGGGTTAATATCTTCCTTTGAAAACACTTGATAGGACACCCGCCCCACACCCCCCCCCCCCCCACACACACACACAACCCCCCCCCCCCCCCCCCAAAGATTAGCTTTTTTGGACAAATCGTCACAGTGCAAAACTCAACTACTTGGGACAGAACACAAAGGTGATTTTCAGAGGAACTGAACCGGCACCTTCTCCAAGTATTGTCAGTGGTGAATCTCGAAAATTATTTTTAAAGAATTTCAAGCTTAATGGGCAAAGGGGTGGTCCCCGAATGCCAAGGGTGGCTAAACTCCTGCCCCCAACTGCCAAGCATGAGTTTCTTGTCATTTGTCTTTGTTGATGTTAATTAATAAATATCTTATCCCCATTAAACCATACAGGAGGCCACCAAATGTGTCCACGGGCCCCTGTAGCCATCACAGTTGCCTAATGGTGTCCAAAAGGGGCTGTTCTCATCTAGACATTATATGAAGTCAACCTACCAAGTTACAATGAAATCCCTTCATATATATGACCTGAAGACTGAGCTAAAGGTTTTCGGGCTTTGGGCTCGGGCAGCCATCATGGTTGAATGATTATAACCAAAAGGGGACATTCTCATCTGGGCATCATTTGGAGTGATCCTACAAAGTTACAATGAAATCGCTTCATAAATATGACCTGTAGACTGTGTTCAAGATTTTCGGCCTTCGGGCAGTTGACCAATCACGACCAAAAGAAGATGTCATCGTCTAGGCATTATATGGAGTCAACCTAACAGGTTACAGTGAAATCTTTCCATAAATACAACCTATAGACTATGCTAAAGGCTTTCGGGCTCGGGCAGCCATCAAGGAAAATCTGATTAAAACCCCTTCCCGGACACGAACCTGTCAGAAAAAAAACCCAAATTCTGAATAATTTGACCTTGAGGTCAAACCTCAAGGTCAAAGCATGGCAACCTTGGTACGCAACACGTCGTCTTGAGATAATCTACCCACATACCAAATATCAAAACCCTATCTATTAAGGGAAAAAAGTTACAGCCCGGACACGAACTTGTCAGAAAAGAACCCCAAATTCTGAATAATTTGACCTTGAGGTCAAAGTTCAAGGTCAAAGCATGGCAACCTTGGTACGCGACACATCGTCTTGAGATAATCTACCCACATACCAAATATCAAAACTCTATCTATTAAGGGAAAAAAGTTACAGCCCGGACACAAGCTTGTTAATTCGGAATAATTTGACCTTGAGGTCAAAGTTCAAGGTCAAAGCATGGCAACTGTGGTACGGGACACATCGTCTTGAGATAATCTACCCACATACCAAATATCAAAACCCTATCTATTAAGGGAAAAAAGTTACAGCCCGGACACGAACTTGTCAGAAAAGAACCCCGAATTCTGAATAATTTGATCTTGAGGTCAAAGTTCAAGGTCAAAGCATGGCAACCTTGGTACTAGTGTTGAAACGATTAGCCGACTAATCGATGTCGACACGATTATTAAATTAGTCGATCCCTAAATCTGCTAGTCGATTAGTCGGAACATCTGCCCCAACCATACACCATCCCCTTAAATTCACCCAACATTGTTGCGAACGTCACAAGTAAACTCCCGAAATCAAAAAAAACCCACGGAAATAACGTGTTTGATGTTTCCGACTGCATGAATAACAACCATAGTTGGCCAACTGACCAGAGATTGAATAAGACCAGGGGTGCGTGAAGTAAACAGGGAAAAATATATATGGGTGAGCTTATTCTCGAGGGAGCAGCCTGCAGGAAAATTAGGACCCAAAGTTGACATGAAATTAGGCCACCTACGGACATCAATTTGTTCACCAGGTACTGGCAAGTTCGAAATGTCTTACAGAAACATCAAAGATAAATTATGGAAGAACACATACCAGTTCGTATTTGGAACAATTTGTTATCACTAAAGAACCAATTACAAAATCCATGTGCTTTTTATTTTCATTTGGTAAATACATGCTGACAAATTCCTGGAAATCTGCGAGTTTCCGGGAAATTGAAAGTGAAACTAGCTTTTCCTTGAACTGCAACTGAGTTAAGAGGAAACCCAATCAGGTCAAGTGATGATTTTCAAAGCAGACAATATGTAAATTAGTAGGCGTGTTCGATGTATGCATAATTATGGACAGATAAGAGGTTAAGTCATAATACGAGAAGTTGTGTGGGAGTGTTCGGTGTACAATTGTTGACAGGCTGATGACTGCTGTGGGCGTTAACTGTGCTTAATTTTCGACAGGGGATGTACATCACGCATGCGTAAAGAGCACTTCCTTTTGTTAACATTCAATGGGATGGAACGAATAATATAAAAAAAAACTGAATATTGATTTATTTTATTAAAATATCAGTGACTATATTGAGAAAAAATGATTTTAAACAGAAGCTACCAAAATTAATTCTCTCTCGAACTGAAAGAGGTTTTGAGGACTTTGAAAGCTTCACTTGTCATTGTTTCATTGCAAGTATTACTGTTAGTTTTAACCAGGAAAGAACGGCGGTACACGTGTTTGATAACAATAACATGGGGGCTTCGACTAGTCGATTAGTAATCGATTACTGCTGGCGACTAGTCGATTCCTGAAAATCACTAATCGTTTCAACACTACTTGGTACGCAACACATCGTCTTGAGATAATATACCCACATGTCAAATATCAAAACCTTATCTATTAAGAGAGAAAGATTACAACCCTGACGGATGGACAGATGGACGGACAGACAGACCGACGGACGGACGGACGGATGGACAGAGCGATCACTATAGGGCGTCCGCCTCACGGCGGGGCCCTTATTATTGGGAGTCATCCTACCAAGATACAATGAAATCACTTCATAAATATGACCTGTAGACTGTGCTAAAGGTTTTCGGGATTTGGGCCCCTGTAGCCGTCACAGTTGCCCAATCACGTCCAAAAGGGG
The DNA here is from genome assembly GCA_031216915.1 of Pictodentalium vernedei. Taxonomy (NCBI): domain Eukaryota; kingdom Metazoa; phylum Mollusca; class Scaphopoda; order Dentaliida; family Dentaliidae; genus Pictodentalium; species Pictodentalium vernedei. Next base: position 568,753,409 of record CM062297.1, on the reverse strand, counting down.
ACGTTCTCATCGAGACATTATATGAAGTCAACCTACCAGGTTACAATGAAATCCCTTCATAAATATGACCTGTAGACTGTGCTACAGGTTTTCGGGCTTCAGGCTCAGGCAGCCATCAAGGCTGAATGACTGCGACCAAAAGGGGACGTTCTCATCTAGACATTATTCGGAGTCATCCTACCAAGATACAATGAAATCCCTTCATAAATATGATCTGTAAACTGTGCTAAAGGTTTTTGGACTTCGGCCCCCTGTAGCCGTCACAGTTGCCCAATCGTGTCCAAAAGGGGACATTCTCATCTAGACATCATATAAAGTCCTACCAAGTTACAATGAAATCCTTTCATAAATATGACCTGCAGACTGTGCTAAAGGTTTTCGGGCTTGAGGCTCGGGCAGCCATCATGGTTGAATGATCGCAACCAAAAGGGGAATTCTCATCTGGGCATCATCTGGCGTGACCCCACGAAGTTACAATGAAATCCCTTCATAAATATGACCTGTAGACTGTGATAAAGGTTTTCTGGCTTCAGGCACCTGTAGCCGTCACAGTTGACCAATCATGACCAAAAGGGGATGTCATCATCTAGGCATAATATAGAGCCAACCTAACAAGTTACAATGAAATCCTTACATAAATACGACCTATAGACTATGCTAACAGTTTTTGGGCTCGGGCAGCCATCAAGGCTGAATGATCGTGACCAAAAGGGGATGTTCTCATCTAGACATTATTTGGAGTCATCTTACCAAGTTACAATGAAATCTCTTCATAAATATGACCTGTAGACTGTGCTAAAGGTTTTTGGCTCGGGCAGTAGCCACAGTTGACAGATTGCGAACAAATGGGGAAGTTCTCATCTAGACATCATCTGGAGTCATCCTACCAAGTTACAATGAAATCCCTCCATATTAAATATGACCTGCAGATTATGCTAAAAGTTTTTGGGTTTCGGGCTTAGGCAGCCATACCGGCTTACCGATCACAACCAAAAGGGAATGTTCTCATCTGGACATGACCCAAAACCTGCATATGAAATTTCGTGACGATCAGACAAGAACTACGGGGTGTATCTCGTGCTAAAGGAAAATGTGAACAGACTTACAGACTAACAGACTTCCACATGTGTGATGGCGATAGCTTATCTTGACTTTGTCAAGTTAAGCTAAAAATGATTCGAGTATGCATTCACTAGTTATTGGATGGAAACCAAATTGGCTGTCATGGTGGCCACATTGCATTGGCTACCTGGACCAAAATCGAAAGGAAGCATTGTCCAGTTATCCACAAGTTACCCCTAAAATTATGATTTGATCAAATAAGCAGTTCTTTAGTTATTTGATGGAAACCAAAAGTTAACGGACGGACATGGTGAAGACATAATGCTCCCAAGAGGATCTCTCAGGGGCATAAAAAAGTACCTGTATAGTGTGGTAGAAGAATTAGGTCGGAGGCCATACGGCTCTCAGACCTGTTAACCTCTGAAGGTGACTGTCAGTGAGATTTTGACGAGCTCTCAGTGAGATTTGGATGCTTGTGAGATTTTTGCACGTGGCCAATACATCAATATTTTCCTTGTTGTGCCTCCCACGGTCCCACCTGGGCACCCCCCCCCCCCCTCCACCCAACCCAAATGCATTATATATTTCATTTTAATAATTTATTTTAACACTTTTAATGGTATTTGTCAGGAAAAGCATACAAATATGGATATCACTGGTCCAAGCCCCCCCCCCCCCCCCCCCCCCAGGGACAATGACCGCCCCCCCCCCCCCTCCGACACACAAATTTTATGTGAGTGGATGTCTATCTAGCCTTTGCCTGTACCAACCCCCCACCCCCACCTCCTCAGTCCGGCCATTTTTCCTTGCTCATGTAAGCCCATCCTGGTGCTTCAAAACAAGGAGGCTGAAACATCTTGGGCCAAAACGTCCCAGGACCAAAACGTTCAAGTACCAAAACAAGCATTCCTTCTTCATTCATGCCATTTATTCATGTAAATTCTTTGTGCAGTCTGTACATTTTTAGTGAGGAAATATTCATTCTTATTATCTTTTGACAGGTTTTATTGTACAATAAAAATTACTCAACGCTAACAATACATTTCGTTTTGCTTTAAAAAAAAAAACACCTGTTGTTTCCGGTACAATGAAATTGTGTGTGATTGTGGTAATTTCGTTTTTTATTAAAAACAATATTTGAACTGTGTTTTGTATTACTCACATTAGAGAAGGTGCACTCAGTATTCATAACTCCCATTGTGAAAAAAAATACAAACAAAATAATCCTGTTGGTTCAAAATGAAGACAAAATACTCTGCTGGAGCCTGGACATGATTATTCAGAATCTATTTGTATATAAGTAAGGGGAGGTAACTTAATTCTTGTGAAATCTCACAACAGCTTTTTTTCAGTTTTCAACAAACTTTCAATTATATTTTTTTTTACACATAACAGATAAATTTGGTATGAACCATAACAATAGTATATATAAAAGGTCAGCTGAAGTTAATTATAGTTGAGAGATTATGTTTTTATTTAATTTATATTTCGAGTTTATATAATTTTGATTTCTTTCACGTAACCACGACAGTATGAGAATATATTTGGCATACAATGCAACTTATTCAATTTTCTTTCCCATTCACACTTCTGAATCCAGAGCGTGAACACTTGATTCAAGAATCATGGAAAAGCTGGAGCTACCAGATAGACTAATTAAGACCATTTCAGCTCTGGGCATCTCTTGCCCTTTCACCTTGACTGTCCAGGAGACAGGCAAGAAAGTTCACCTGAACTTGAAGTTCGAGATAGAAACAGCCAAAACACCACCCTCTTTGGGGAGAGGTAGCACCTTTGGAGAGAGGTTCCCCTCTCCCACTGGTCCTCACCTGAAGAGGCACAGAGGACCTGAGAAGAAGAAGAGTCCATCAACCAAGCGCAGGGACACCGGCGCTTGGAGGCATTCCGGAATAGGAAGAAAGAGTTGAGTGAGGGGGGTGGAGGCTCTGGAAGCAGCCGCCAGTTCCCCTCCTAGTCCCACTGGTACACCCAATCAACTACCCGCTCCCGGGCCGGTACAGTTGGATGAGGAACATCCAGTGGAGACTGAGGAGGAACTGGAAGTTGCTTTTTCACCGCCTCCCACTCCTCACTCCTCACTCCTCCCTTCCTTCACTACCAGAAAGCCTGAGAGTGATACAGCCACCAATCTCTTTGGAATCCGTAATGAGAGAGGTAGAGTTGTCCAAAGCAGCACAGGCTAGAGTAAGAGAATACCTTGAACGTAACGGGCACACCTCTACACTACCACCAGCCTCATCACCATCACAATCACCAAGCCAACCTCCACCTAAAAAGAAGAGCCGCAAGAAGGTCAGAAAGGGATAAACCTCTTCCCTCCTTCCTTTTCCTCCTTCAACACGCCTAGACATGTGAGAATTAACCATCTACAGTTACTGAGGGTCGAAAGGGGCTTGTCCCCCATACTGTCCCTGCGCGCGAAACCATTCTTTTCATTTCAAAATGGAATAAGACAACTATTTTTGAAAAGTGTCAAATCGGGAGAAAATAGGATGTGACTGTGAGAGCGTGAGTTGGTGCCTCAAATCGGGAGACTCAAGGTGAAACTGGGAGAGTTAACAGGTCTGACGGCTCTTCTGGTTGATCGATCTGAACCAAAATGGGAAATTCATCCAGACATTCATTCAGAAATCCATCTGGACATCACAACACAAAGTTACTTAACGGTAACCCAATTGCAATGAAATCACCTCATAAATACAGCCTGTAGGCTGTGTCACAGGTTTTAAGAGCAAGGGCTAGTGAGGCCTTCACCACTGACCAATATTACCAAAATACATGTAGGTTGTTCTCATCTAGTGACCAGACCAAGTCACACTACCAAGTTACAATGAAATTGCTTCAAAAATATGACCTGTAGATTGAGGTAAATAAAGACTTCAGGATTGGAACCTTCACAGATGTCACAGTTGACAGATCAAGACTAAACTGGGATGTTCTCATCTAGACATCATGCAAAAAGAAAGTGTGCCATGTTCATGAAAGGATTATTGAATAAGACAAGAATTGTAACAACTGACAATACAAGTTCTGTACCTTATAGTTTATGCATTCAACAAGAATAATAAAAGGTGTGGACTCTGATAAAGGAATTCAGACTCGATGGGTGTGGCCCACAGCCACAGGGTTGACATATTTCAACCAAAACAGGGCTAAAGGATGAAATAACTGGATATCATTCCGAGTCATCCTACCAAGTTGCAATGACATCCCTTCATAAATACTACCTGTAGACAGTGCTAAAGAAATCTAGGTCACCTTAACCGGCCGTAATGGCTGACTGATCCTGACCAAACAGGACAGTCTCATCTAGACATCATACCAAGTCATCCTACCAGGTTACAATGATATCACTTCATAAATATGAACTGTGGCCTGTGCTAAACAAATCTTGGTCCCGTGCCCATGCAGCCATCACAGTTGACCAATCACAACCAAAATAGGATGTTCTTTTCTAGACATTATACCCAGTCATCCTTCCAATTTACAATGAAATCCCTTCATAAATGCAAACTGCAGACTGTTCTAATGGAATGTAGGTCACGTGCCCCTGTGGCCATCAAGGTTGACAGAATCAAAATAGGACATTCTCATCAAGACATTATACAGCGTCATCCAACCAGGTTACAATGAAATCCTTTCATAAATACTACCTGTAGACTGTGATAAAGGTTTTCTGGTGTCGAACCCGTGCAACAATCACGTGATTGACCGGTCGCAACCAAATGGGACTTTCTCATCTAGACATGACCTCAAACCTGCACATGAAATGTACTGATGATCCGACAAGAACTACGGTGTGTAGCCTGCGCTGAACAAAATGTGAACAGACTCAGACTGACAGACCGCATGCGTGATTGCAATAGCTTATCTCAACTTTGTCAAGTTAAGTTAAAATGCAGCATCCTTCGATCACCTCAGTTTCAACTCATTTGGTATTGTCCTGTGTCCTTAGGGTATACCATTCATGAGATATGAGCATGATCCACATTCAAAATGTTTGGCCATGTGCATTTTTTTATTTTCAGCATTTCTGAAAAACAAGAGTCAGTGTATTTCACACAGACTAATAACTGAAAGTGACAATGACTGTAGCTTTACTTGACTGTGTGTAGTGTCTGATGAAAATGAAAATGTTCAATGTTTATGAAAGGATTATGAAATAAGACAATAATTGTAATAATTGAGAATATGTTAATTTCTGTTCCCAACATGCAGTTTTCAATAACAATAATTTGAGGTGCAGACTGTACTAAAGAACTGAGGCCTGGACAGTCTCATCCTGATATCATACTATCCTACCAAGTTACAATGAAATCCCTTTATAAAAACAGCCCTCGAAATTAGTGGGGATCGCCATGGGATATGAATTTCTCCACTGCAATTGAATGCTGTGGGCTTTTTTCCTTAAAATTTGAAGAAGGCAGTTTATAACTAGCATTATCAATCTGCACAGGGGGCATTAGGACAATACATGTACAAGACTTGAAGTCAATCGTAAATTTGTTAAAATCAACTATTCAACTGATACATCAACAGAAGAAGTATTGAATCAGTGCTGTTGGCTGATTGTTAGCTCGCCTGACTTTCAGTCAGGGGAGCTATAGTGATCACTCACCGTCAGTCGTCCGTGAACATGGTGTTTGCGTCTTCTCCTCCCAAACCACTGAACCAATTTAATTGATATTTGAGATAATAATTTGTTATGACATCGCATTTTTATTTTGTTCAAATCAAGTTGCCTCGCCCCTCGGTAGGGCCACGCCCAAAAAGTATGCTTAAATCTTAAAAAATCTTCAACTCATGAACCAGCAGTAGTAGAGACTTGATATTTGGTGTACAGCTTCCTTTTGAGGAAAAACATGTCCCCCAGTAACCAGCCATCTTGGATTCGGCACATAAATTCTCAACAATTCCATTAGCACACACCGTACAGGCCACATTTCTCACCAGATCTTTTTCAAATTTCATATGTAGCTTTGGAGTGATTTCAAAATGGGAGCTATAATTAAAGTGTCAATGACACTGTAGCTTAACTTGTATGTGTGTTGTGTTTGATGAAAAGGATAATGTTCCAGGGCTCAAAATAACTGGATTAGCATAGCATTTCGCTATCCAATTTCTGAATTTTGCTATTCAATAATTATCAGTCTGCAGTGCTTTTGAGTTAACTGGTAGTCAATTTTTCAAGGTGAATAGTGAAAGGCTATGCAAAATTTTCAGATTAAATTGAGCCCTGTAATGTTCAATGTTTATGAAAGGATTATGAAATAAGACAAGAATTGTGATAATTAGGAATATGTTAATTTCTGTTCCCTGTATGCTATGTTTTCAATAAAAACTAGAGTGATGTCACGTATGCAGCCCGACTGTCCCAGCAATGGCAATGCTCAGACACAATGGATTTTTAACCACAAACTTTTAAGCAAAAATATAAAAATGCATTTTTGACGAAAGAAAAAACAAAAAGCCTAATTGGCACCCCGGGAGTGGGGTGGGTTTGGGGGGGGGGGGGGGTGTTACCTGAGGTTAAAAAATGTTCCACATGAAGTGACTGTAAATAGGTAAAAATGCCTATTGGAGGAAAGAAAGAAAAAAAAATGCCTAATTGGCAGGGGCTGGGCAGGGCAATAACTTCAACAATTTTCATTGGATGATTGTGATCATCAAACTTGACCTAGAGGCATGTACTGAAAAGAATTGAAATCTGTTAACTTTTGTTTGAGTTATGGCATAAAGAAAGTTCGGACAGACAGATGGATTGATGAATGGACGGATGGACTGATGGACAGACTGACAAATAAACGGACAGAGCGAGCTCTGTGCTATATCCCTTTCTTGTGGGAGAGGATAATGAAAGTGTCAATGACACTGTAGCTTAACTTGTGTATGTGTTGTGTTTGATGAAAAAGATAATGTTCAATGTTTATGAAAGGATTATGAAATAAGACAAGAATTATGATAATTGGGAATATGTTAATTTCTGTTCCCTGTATGCTAGGTTTTTAATAAAAATAATATGAGGTGTACACGGTACTCAAGAGCTGAGGGGTGTGTTAATACACAGTTAATGATGTGGCCCTCAAACTTAACATATGTCAATGAAAGTTACCAAGTTGCAGTGAAATTATTTCAAAATGAGTCATCCTATCAAGTTACACTGAAATCCCTTCATAAATATGGCCTGTAGACTGTGCTAAAGGTTTTCGGGCTTCAGGCCTGTGTAGCCATGACAGTAGACGGATTGCAACTAAAAGGGAACGTCCTCATCTCTACATTATACTGAGTCATTCTACTAAGTTACAATGAAATCCCTTCACAAATACGACCTGTAGTCTGTACTAAATTTTTGGGGGTTTTAGGCATGGGAAGCCATCATGGTTGAATGATCATGACCAAAGGTGGGCGTTGTCATCTGGGCATAATCTGGAGTGATCCCACGAAGTAACGTCGAAGTTACAATGAAACCTCTTCATATATATGACCTGTAGACTGTGCTCAAGTTTTTGGGGCTTCGAGCCCCTGAAGCAATCACCGTTGACCAAACACGACCAAAAGGGGATGTAATCATCTAGGCATCATACGGAGTCAACCTAACAAGTTACAATGAAATCCTTCCTTAAATATGACCTACAGACTATGCTAAAGGTTTTGAGGTTTTGGGCCCGGCAGGCATCAAGGCTAAATGATCGCGACCAAAAGAGGATGTTCTCATCTAGACATTATTTGGAGTCATCCTTCCAAGTCACATTGAAATCAATTCATAAATATGACCTCTGGACCGTGATTAAGGTTTTCAGGCTTCGGGCCCCTGTAGCCATCACAGTTGCCCAATTGCGTCCAAAAGGAGTCGTTTTCATCTAGACATTATATGATGTAAACCTACCAAGTTGCAATGAAATCCCTTCATAAATATGACCTGTAGACTGTGCTATAGGTTTTCGGGCTTTGGGCTCAGGCAGCCATCATGGTTGAATGAGCACAACCAAAAGGGGACATTCTCATCTGGGAATCATCTGGAGTGATCCTACGAAGTGACAATGAAATCCATTCATAAATATGACCTCTAGACTGTGCTCAAGGTTTTCGGGCTTCAGGCCCCTGTGGCAGTCATAGCTGACCAATCATGACCAAAAGGGGATGTAATGATCTAGGCATTATATGGAGTCAACCTAACAAGTTACAATGAAATCCTTCCATAAATATGACTTATAGAGTATGCTAAAGGTTTTTGGGCCCGGGCAGCCATCAAAGCTGAATGATCGCGACCAAAAGGGGACGTTCTCATCTAGACATTATTTGGAGTCATCCTACCAAGGTACAATGAAATCCCTTCATAAATATGACTTGTAGACTGTGCTGAAGGTTTTCAGGCCCCTGTAGCCTTCACACTTGCCCAATCGTGTCCAAAAGGGGCTGTTATCATCTAGACATGATAAGAAGTCAACCTACCAAGTTACAATGAAATCCCTTCATAAATATGGCCTGAAAACTGTGCTAAAGGTTTTCAGGCTTCGGGCTCGGGCAGCCATCATGGGTGAATGATCGCAACCAAAAGGGCCATTCTCATCTGGGCATCATCTGGAGTGATCCTACGGAGTTACATCACAGTTGATCAATCACGACCAAAAGGGGAGGTCATCATCTAGGCATTATATGGAGTGAACCTAACAAGTTACAATGAAATCCTTCCACAAATATGACCTATAGACTATGCTAAAGGTTTTTGGGCACGGGCAGCCATCAAGGCTGAATGATCGCGACCAAAAGGGGTTGTTCTCATCTAGACATTATTTGGAGTCATCTTACCAAGCTACAATGAAATCCCTTCATAATTATGGCCTGTACACTGTTCTAAAGGTTTTCGGGCTTCGGGCCCCTGTTGCCATCACAGTTGCCCAAAAGGGGACATTCTCATCTAGACATTATATGAAGTCAACCTATCAACTTACAATGAAATCCCTCCATAAATATGACCTGTAGACTGTGCTAAAGGTTTTCGGGCAGCCATCATGGTTGAATGATCACAACCAAAAGGGGACATTCTCATCTGGGCATCATGTAGAGTGATCCCACGAAGTTACAATGGAATCCCTTCATAAATATGACCTGTAGATTGTGCTCAAGTTTTTGGGCTTCGGGAACCTGTAGCCATCACAGATGACCAATCACGACAAAAAGAGGATGTCATCATCTAGGCATTATATGGAGTCAACCTAACAAGATACAATGAAATCCTTCCATAAATACGACCTACAGACATGCTAAAGGTTTTTGGGCTCGGGCAGCCATCAAGGCTGAATGATCGCGATCAAAATGGGACGTTCTAATCCAGACATTATTTGGAGTCAATGTCATCCTACCAAGTTACAATGAAATCCCTTCAGAAATATGACCTGTAGACTGTGCTAAATGTTTTCGGGCTTCGGCCCCTGTAGCCGTCATAGTTGCCCAATCACTTCCAAATGGGGACTTTCTCATCTAGATATTATTTAAAATCAACCTATCAAGTTGCAATGAAATCCCTCCATAAATATGACCTGTAGACTGTGCTAAAGGTTTTCGGGTTTTGGGCTCGGGCAGTCGTCACGGTTCATAGATCACGCCCAAATGGGAAAGTTCTCATCTAGACATCATACGGAGTCATCCTACCAAGTTACAATGAAATTCCTCCACATTAAAAATGCCCTGCCTTCTGTGCTAAAAGTTTTTGGGCTTGGGGCTTGGGCAGCCATCACGGTTGACAGATCATACCCAAAAAGGGACGTTCTCTCATGTAGGCATTACACAGAGGCATCCTACCAAGTTACAATGAAATCCCTTCATAAATACGACCTGTAGACTGTGCTAATGGTTTTCAGGTTTTGGGCTCGGGCAGCCATACTGGTTGACAGATCACAATCAAAAGGGGACGTTCTCATGTAGACATGACCTAAAACCTGCATATGAAATTTCGTGACGATCAGACAGGAACTACCGGGTGTAGCCTGTACTTGAAGGTTGAATAAAAAACTTTAACCACAAACTTTAACCAAAACTCCAAATGTCAACTAAACAGGGGAAAAAAAAAAAACCCACTTGAACCTTCAGTAAAAAACTTGAAACACAGACTTTAACCAAAACTCGAAATGTTAACAGACGGACAGATGGACGGACAAAAGTCATTACTATAGCCCTCACTGTAAACAGTCGGGCTGATAATATGAGGTGTAGACTGTACTAAAGAATTAAGGGGTGGGTCAATGTGGCTCTCATAGTTAATGTATGTGGCCCTCACAGTTAATGAATGTCAATGAATGTTACCAAGTTACAGTGAAATTATTCCAAAACGAGTCATCCTATCAAGTCACAATGAAATTCGTTCATAAATATGGCCTGTAGACTGTGCTAAAGGTTTTTTGGCTTTGGGCCTCTGTAGCCATCACGGTTGACCGATCGCAACCAGAAGGGACGTCCTCATCTAGACATTATACTGAGTCATCCTACCAGGTTACAATGATATCCCTTCATAAATACGACCTGTAGTCTGTGCTAAAAGTTTTTTGGGTTTTGGGCTCGTGCAGCCATCCTTGTTGAATGATCGTAACCAAAAGGGGACGTTCTCATCTAGGCATTATCTGGAGTCATCCTACTACGTTACAATGAAATACCTCCAGAAATATGACCTGTCGACTGTGCTTAAGGTTTTCAGGCTTCGGGCCCCTGTAGCCACGACAGTTGACCAATCGCAACCAAATGGGGACATTCTCATTTAGACATTATATGAGTCATCCTACCAAGGTGCAATGAAATCCCTCCATAAATACGACATGTAGACTGTGCTAAAGGTTTTCGGCTCGGGCAGCTGTCATCCCACCAAATTACAATAAAATCCCTCCATATTAAATATGACCTGTAGACTGTGCTAAAAGTTTTGGGGTTTCAGGCTTTGGCAGCCGCCACGGTTGACAGATCATGACCAAAAGGGGACGTTCTCATCTAGATATTATACAGAGGCATCCTACCAAGTTACAATGAAATCTCTTCATAAATACGACCTGAAGACTGTGCTAAAGGTTTTTTGGTTTTGGGCTCGGGCAGCCATCATGGTTGACTGATCGTGACCAAAAGGAGGGCGTTCTCATCTACACATGACCTCAAACCTCCATATGAAATTTTGTGACGATCGGAAAAGAAGTAAGGGGTGTAGCCTGTGCTAAAGGAAAATGTGAACAGACTCACAGACTAACAGACTTCCGCACATGTGATGGCAATAGCTTATCTTGACTTTGTCAAGTTAAGCTAAACATTTTACCGAGTTTCGTTCGAAAAGATGGCCGTCATCGGACATCTGGGATTTGGCATATAAATTGTCAACAATTCCATTAGTATACCCTACACGTCTCATCCCTTGTCTGATCTTTTTTCAGATTTCATATCTAAATTTGGTCTGGTGTCTTTTCGTGAGAAACTTGATTAAATGACTTGGCATTGCTGGAGCTTTCTATTTAGTTCAGTTGATTCGAATCTTGGACAAGTTGAGCTGCAGTGTTGACACTTTCATTCAAATATAAACATTTCAAATCATAGCACTAAAAAGGAGCCAAGATATTGATGCAGAAACCCCAAAATAGCTGTTTGTATAATCAAGGACAGTAACCTTGAAACAGGATGTGCAACAATATTAATAATTGAATTTAACCTTGGGGCTAGGGTCAAAAGTGATGTCACAAAATTTGAAAACATTCTGCCAAAGGAAAGTAAAGGTATTGTGTGGAATGCATGCATATAAATGTACAGAAAGACAGAGGTGTATATTACGACTTTATGCCACTTCGCATAAATGTGACAATGGTTTCTCAACTTGTCAGTGTTGTTTATTTCTTGCTTTAAAGTATTCAAAGGTTGTGAGTATAAAAACCATGCTCTTATTAGAAATATTGGAAGGCAGTTGCACTGCTGGGAAGACGTTTCCCCCACCCTCTCCCTGAACATTCTACAACATCAGAACTTAACTGCTCTTGTAATACTGAAAGCATAATTTGGTTCATACAGGCATAGCTTTTTAAAAAAAATTTAATTTCGATGGAGCCAAAAATCCAATCTGGCCTCAAAGCAAGCCCAAATATTATCAGAGAAAATTTGTTTCAACAAACTTGATCTACTGGGACACATGAGGAAGCTACATGACAAATACAATACCATTATCCCACCGCAGTAAAAGTTATTAAAAAACATTGGCACATTTCTTTTTGAGCCAAGCATATTGAGAGAAGCAGTTTTATTTGAACAAAACTGAATGTCAGTCATCTGTGGTTGATGTGTGAAAATTTTGACTGGATGTGGCTCAATAATTCTTAAGACAAAGATAAAATGCGAAAGTAAACCAGTCTGGTGAGCAAAAATTCACAAATACCATCAAAATTTGTAACTAAGCATACATGATGAACTGATGATTTAAAACAGAAGTGACAGAGCGGACAGAAATCAGAGATAGTGCTAATTTTAGCATGTGAAGTTGTGGAAAACACTGATGCTACACTAACACATGCTATGGAATACAGTGGTTGTGTAAAGTGTAAAAGAGTTTTTCTTCAATAGGTCACAAGATTTGTTCCTGGAGACCATAAACAGGTCACCAATTTGTACCACTGGTACAGTAAATGGTTTTGTATTTAAACGTTGTCTACAATTAACAAGGTTTTTCAATTAAGAAATACAGGAGAACCTGTCTTGAGAGACCACCCTTTTTGCTAGCCAAAAGTGGTCTCTCAAAAATGGTTGTCTCTCATGACAGGTCCAGTGCAGAGCAAAACAACCAAATGAAACAAGGTCACTGTGGTCTCTCAAAACACGTTTTACTGTATCCAATTAAATGGGCTCCAATCAATGTACGGAAAACTTCTTGTCAACACTTGTCAGGCAAATCAAGAAATCACTGACTTCATGTCTACAAGCAGGCTAAAGCAGCAAATGTGTAAACGATGGAGTCTAACATCAATGCACTTCCAACATTTACTCCACTAGTGAGAAAACTCAGGCTATCTGAAGAGGGATGTGGCGGCAACGCAATATTAAAGAATCTACTCAAAAAATATTTTCAAACATAATTTGGAGAAAACATAAAACAAAATAGGATTTTTATCAGTTATGTAAAACACATTTGCTATTAAAAAATTGGTGATATATTGGGCATGATCCATGTTTAGACAGTTTACAAATCTCTCACTGAAATATTTGTTCAGCCAAATTGCCCAGATGTACATTTTCACCCTTTGCAAATTACATTTTCAGTATTTTCTCCACGACAGATTTGTGCACCAATTGTTGGATCACACCACTTATTTGTCTGAACTTGGCCAGATTTCTTTTAACACTGCCAAACAATAAGCAGGGATGAGGGCCTCCACTGACTCTGCATCCAGTGTGCCTATGATTTTTTATGATGTTAAAATTGCAATCACACCTTCAACTGTATGATTGAACATTGTTAAAATTACAATATAACATGTACAATTCATTTACATGTATATGTGACAAGGCGATAAGTTATAGAATGTGCAGAGATAACTCTCTGAAATCAAAGACGCCATATTTAAGAACATTAAATTAAAAAATATAGGATTTTCAAATAATAAATTTCAGCTCATTTCACTCAGGAGTACAAATTTTCTAGGAAGTATAAAAACATGCAGTATCGATCATAAATACTTTGGAGAAACTTTCGGCAAGGTCACTAGATATTTGTGGCAGGAAAAGTGTGAGGAACAGTAACCAGGTACATGTAACATCTACACTGTCTTGCTATTTCTATTGAAGATAGAAAATCCTCAAACAAACTTTATCCAGTGCCATCTGTCAACACTTCCAAACTTCCTCAGGACAGGTGGTCTTTGATCTGGATATCATTGCTTGTGTGAGAACCTGGGCAGTGAACAATCAGCACTTCCAGTTTCCACATTTCACTGTTTTTCAGCTGGAGACAATAGTCGTCATCACAAAAATAAATGAAGCACCATGACTTCTGAATCATATTTTAGTGAACAGGTGTGAGAGTGTATACTATAAATCAAACCTTGCATGGGAGGGCTCGTAAAGTCCATGGAAAGCCTACCACACCATCCACAAATTCAGTATAAGCTTTAGGTATGGGAAAACTATACACTTGTACAACAAGTAATTCCAATAGTATGTATCAAACACAAATGATTTCTGGAATGTTTCAATTTTTTAAACAAATGTCACCGATACATGTTCAAGAACAAATGATGAAAAAACAGATACAGGGAGAAAAATGCCCTACAAAAACATAACATGCAAAGCCGATGGAAATATTCTGATGAACATTTTACATTATGTGAAATTTATCCCAAAGCATGCAGCACAAAAATGTAGAGAGTTGGAAACACAACAATAACACGCTTTTTCTCACATGTGAAGTGACACACTAATTACCTGCCATGTACACATATAGGTAGGCTTCAGTTTTATATGTTTACCTTGATTTTTTATAGGAAACAGAAAGTGAAAAATAACATGCCCATGTGATTTTAGATAATATAAATTGGCACATATCTAGTAGGAGCACAATAAAATATATGATTTGAAATTGTACTGGTGCATTAGTGTGACACCAATGAATAGATAAAACAAAACAAGTTTAATATATTTGTGAACATTTTATTGTCAAAGCAGTCCTTACATGAAGATAGCAAATATCTATGAACAGATACAGATCTGAAGAAGTATATGGCTGGCAGAAATGAAGATTGTTGGCAGAACTGAAGAACAATGTTCACCACAGTCATGCTGATCAAGTAGTGTGCAGGGATTTAACAGCGTCAACTTATTAATTATATAATGTTGTAATACCTGCTTTGCTAACAGTAGCAAAAAAATTAATCTGATGAATTTTTAAGGTGCTACACATATATATACATGTATGAAAATGGGTGACATTATTTCCAATGTTAAAAATCTAAAAAATGTTATAATTTTTCATTTTTATCTTGTGACAACAAAAGGTGACATATTTGTACAATGTTTAGGTTCATGAAATAAAAACAGCTGGTAACCTAGGCCTATTTTCAAGCTTTCCTGCTTCTTATACAGCACCTTAAAGGTAACTGCATGTTACTGTACGAAAAAATTTTTCTTTACATCACAGCAAAAAAAATTGACATGACCTTGAAAAGTATGTCTACTGGTAATAAAAACGAAAAATATCCTTTATTAATGACAAATTAAATATTTTGGGTGGAATGGAGTATTCAAGTTCAACAACCTTCAATGGATCGCATGAAATTTTGAAAATTGACATGATCTTGAAAGTATGTCTCCTGGTACTGAAAACAAAAATTATGACCATTGAAGGCAAATTTAAACATTTTTGGTAAAATGATACATTCAACCTTCATTGAACCACACACCTGAAATAATACAACACATTTCTCATGAACATGTGTTGATAATATTGTTTGTCAATTTAAGGCAACCGTTTCAACTTTGAGGCAAGTTTAGTTACAAAAACCGAAATATGTTTGGAGTGTACCGTATAAATTCTCATCTCATCTTGTCAGGAGTGTTTTAGTAACTTTTACAATTCCACACTCGCTGGTTTGTGGACTTTTATTGATCTTAGAAAACTGCAGGGGCAGGGGAAACAAAAACAACAAAATTACAAGGAACATATTTCATGCGAAATTTCGGACCAGAAAATTTAATGGGAAAAAATACACGGCGATTACGCTCGCTCAGAGACTTGCAACCGGTGTATTGATTTTCAAGTCTTCATGTCAAGGAATCTACCGATAATAAACAAGCAAAACAGCGTGTTGTTCAATTATTTCAACAGTAACATTCTTCTAATCAGTTCTCCATACTTACTACGGGTGAAAGATTCCCAATAAAAACGGTTTGGGTGGAATAAATGGCACCGTCAATAACCTTTGTAAAAACTCTCAGTCGTGGCCATGTTTGCTTTGTCTGGAAATTGCAATCCACAAACCAATGCAAATTGGTGGCTTTGTCACGTGACGAAACAGAACAAAAAATGTCAAGTTCGTGTTATCCACAGAACATTCGCGTTTCCATCTAAATTCTCAGTTCTGAAAAATAACAATAACATAAGATAATGGCATTAATGCCATCGAAATCTTTGTCATAGTGTGTAGTCGTGTAGTGGGAGGCGGTAAATAAGTCGTCTCACTGAAATCGATTTCATCGCATATTTTGTTGATTTTAGTCGATAGCGATCTTTCTCATGATAGGTTTTTGTAAATTGTGCGTAAAACCGCCAAGTTGTGCGATTATTATCTTAACTTCAAACTTGCAATGAGCGGTTCATCAAATGGGTAAAAATAGAAACGTTCCTGTTTATTTCGCGCTGGGTTCCGCCGATTTCGAGGAGCGAAGCGTTTCAACCACACTGGCCTGTTACAAATTATGATTTAATAATATTATTTGATTTTTAAACCATTGTTTCTAACGAGCTCCCGTTGTTTCAAAAAGCGGGTCGGTACATCTGCGGTGTATTTGAACTCTTCGAATGTACCGTCCTGTGTGGCCAAACCGTCCTCGATCTGCAATTTGAACCAAACCGGCCGCTGCATTTTGGCCCAAACAGGGCGCTGACTGACCCAAACCGTCCTCCAGAGAGTATCGCGCGGATTCTGACCATGCAGAAATCGGACCTTGGAGAATTCTAACTCTGGAGGATTCAGACCCGGGATGATTCGGACCTTGGAGAATTTGGACCCTGACGTCGGAGAATTTGGACCCTAGCTGATCCAAATGTATTACAGTGCGATAATCGTGGAAAGGTCAAAAACCACTCGTGGACAATATTTCCACGCATGTGTTGACTGTGAATCTCCGTGAAAAAAATGGAATTGCCATCAAATTTTCAATTAATAAAGCACCGGATATGATCTTGAAAACTACTGATTATTGATTTCAGGAAAAAAGCACCCGTGGGTAACACGGGTTATGGACTATTCGACAAAAGACAAATTCGACGAATTTTTTTTGTGACGATTCGACGAGATTTTGGACGATTCGACGAAACTTCTGAACAAATTCGACGAAACCTTAGACGATTCGACGAAACTTTGGACGATTCGACGAAACTTTGGACAGTTCGACGATAAAAAAGTACAAGTTCAACGAAAACTTTTTATTTATTTCCCCCAGCGGATTAAAAGAAGTTATTTTTACAACATACCCCACCCATTTATGAGACGCTCACACTTAAGGCGCCAATTATAGGATTATCGGGGTGTCAAAAATAAAACCGATTAATGAATGAATGGATCATCCCAATGAAGTTGACTGAAAAATAACAGACAATGAATTGGTACCAGTGTTTTTATTTTAATTATAATATAAAACTTATCTTTTGTTAACAATTGCGCACAGAATAAAGACCATAATGGAGAAGAAACGTAAATGAACAAACGTTTGAACAACTTCCCTGGCAACAGAATTACGGCTGCAATTTTCATTTAACTCTTCCCCTTACAAAACCGCCAAAAATTTCAGTGGAAATGACTAAACAAGCCGGTTTTAATGATAAACATTTTAGCATGGATTTATTGATACATGTGTCCAGCCCCGCCCCCCCCCCCCCCCCCCCCCCCCACACACACACACACAAACACACACATTTCTGTTGGGAGAAGTTTTTAGCACAATTACAATTTACTACAGCTGCAACATAAAAAAGAATAACATTTATTTTTCTTTTGGACCATGTATCAATGACATCATGATGGATGCCATAAATTCCTTCGTTGTTATCTCAGAGTGTTTGAGCTTTTCAAATAATGTTTGCATGTTGTTTTCACGTTTGTGCGAACTTAATTTTTGATGTCTTTGAAGCAACTCTTCAGAAACCAGCTGTGCTTGTGTCGGGATTAGCCCACCCTCCTCCCAAAGTAAATGTACCAGAAGATAAAAGTTCATGCCAGGCCTGGAAATCTTTGTAGTGAGGCGACGATTCCAGCATTCTGTGTCATTATTAGATCTCACATGCTGGTCAAAGACAGACCAAGTTGACACCGGAAACATAGGATTATCGATCCTCGTGTTCTGAGTATATTCCAGCAGTTTGGCTAGAGGAATGTTTGATGTGTTATTACAAAGCTCTTTCATTGAATTAAAGCAACTAACAATGCGGCAACCGCGTTGTGTCCTTGGGCAAGACACTTCACCCCGATTGCCTACATGGGGGCACGATGACGCTGTGTACTGAGGCGTATACTGCACGTCGATGGTGCGCATGTCTTCAACCAATCTAACCCTGCCTGTGCAGCGGTTCAGAGTTACGATGTTGGAGAGCTAACAGCTTAAACACCAATAAATAAATAAATAAATAGTAACTAACAATGCGTGGCTCAGTAGGTAGAGGTGCAGGCTGCCAGCCGAGAGGTCCTCGGTTCGAATCCCACCTGCGGCAACCGCATTGTGTCCTTGGGCAAGACACTTCATCTCCATTGCCCGCGTGGGGGCACGATGACGCCGTGTACTAAGGCGTACTGCACGTCGATGGTACGCATGTCTTCAACCAGTCTAACCCTGCCTGTGCTGCAGTGCGGAGTTACGATGTTGGGGAGCTGGCAGCTGCTCGTCGTTGCACAGTGGTTCCCTCCGGGTACTCTGGCTTCCTCCACCCGTAAAACTGTCAGGGTCATGATTAGCCATTGTGCATTTATATAAATATGTGACCTTAAACATAAATAAATAAATAATAAATAAATAAATAACAATGCGAGTTGATGGTAGAAATGCAAGACATAACAAACGTCGAATAAACTTGTATGTGTTGGTACGTTTTCTATATGTCTCTGAAAGACCACATTGTTGCACTTTTCGCCAGACTGCCTGCGTCCAATGAAAGACGCAGCCCTATATAATGACATTGGGAAACTGTTCTCGAAGAGCGGTTTAACAAAAGGCAAGAATCAAATTGCTTGGTCAATTGTGTCTTTAATATCATTTTTAAAAATATATTCGTCGAATTGACCCTTTTAAAAAAATTTCGTCGAATTTGTCTTCCGTCGAATTGTCTTCTCGTCGAATAGTCTATTTCGTCGAGTCTGTCTTTCGTCTAATAGTCCAGATCCCGCCAACACTGCCCACTCGTGGATTTTGACAATTCCACGGTGACTGTACTGTAGGTTGCCAAGGTATTAAAAAAGACGAAGACTTCTGGATGAATGAATTAATATTACGTGTACAGTCCATTTAAAATATTCTCTCCTCTCCACTAGTTGATTGTATAATAGGGTGTCTAAAAATAGGATAAGCTAATTGGCTTTGAGGGGAACTTTTTAGTATCCATGGTAATTACTTCAACAATAACAAGTGCAGTTGTCAATGATGATCTTATGGGTATCCAGACAACTGCCCCCAGACAACTGCCCCCCAGTCCAAAATGGCAGGTCGGACGACTGCCCCCCAGTCGAATTGGCAGGTAGGATAACTGCCCCCAGTCCAATTGGCAGCTAGGACGACTGCCCCCCCCCCCCCCTCCAGTCGAATTGGCAGGTTTGATAACTGCCCCCCAGTCCAATTGGCAGCTAGGACGACTGCCCCCAATCCAATTGGCAGGTAGGACGAATATTTTTTTACACAAACTGATTTTATTAAGGGCCACCAGATTTATCTACACATCCACCAAGAGACAATTTGCTTGCTTGTCTGCTGTTTATCGGCGCCTGTAAGTTGAAGTTGAGTGGATAATTCACTCTGTGTGTGATTTGGTTGTAATCCACCCTGCACTTATCTACGCACACGAAATAAATTGTGTGAACAAACTAGACACTTTGCAAAAAGCATTAGCTATTTATTTATTGGTGTTTAAGGTCACTTTTCATCAGCTATGGCTAATTGTGCCCATCGGTCGCAACTGGCCATAGTTGCAGAAAAGTGGCATTAAACACCAATAAATAAATAAATTGTGACCACAACAAAGGTCTAACGTCAAGTTTAGCCGATCGTTTACCCCTTTGGTGTCCATTTTAGTGGACATCCATCCTAGGCACTGGTGACTAGGTCCTATTTCACCAGTAAAGCGGAACTTTCTTACCATAGTAAATAAGCACTGCTTCACTTCCCGTTGCCACGGGGAAAGAGGCACTATTAAATATTATCACAGTGTACATTATTGTCTAAGAAATTCTGTGAAAATAGCTTTCCCTGATTAAACTTTCGTTTCTCCATTGCTGGCGACATTTATTTTTTTGGCGAGGAGATAACTGCTTCCAATTTTCTCTTTTCGTGAAGTGGCACAAACAATTCACGAGTCTCTTTCAAATTTAATCGGGGTCCTTTTTTTTAGAATTTCTCTTCTTTTTTTGAAAACAAAGTGCAAAGAACTGTTTCGACCAGGGGAGATGAGTTTGACCCTGTTTTTATTTTTTTCTTCTTCATTTTTTTTTCATGTCACTGACCATGTTGCTTGTCCTGCCAAAATATTTTTTTTCAAGGGTGGTATCTTTTAAAATGGACACATTTTTCGGTAAATTTAACTGATAATTTTCTGTTGGTAAACAATTTTTTTCTGTCAATGCAGTCCAGGATGTAATGGAAGGACACGACGGGGAAACCCCTTCGAAATGCTTGCCTTATCGGAATGGGAATCTTTTTCCCTTTCAGTGCTCCATCGCAGGTCAAAACAACATAAACCTTGGTTGACATTCCTTTACCGCGATCATTGAGATCGTTCCAATGAGAGGTCATAAGCTATGTTTTTTTAACAAAAATTTAAAACATAATAAAATTTGAATGGAGATTTATTTTAAACAATATTTATTGGAAAATTTGTTACTTGTATACATTATATAGCAAATAATAAGAAAGGTACAACACAAAATGCACAATAGTGCACAAGATAACAAAGATGAACAAATAGATGGGTTACAATGTAAAGAAGGGATTCGACGAAAAGCTGACAGCTTATGTAAGTCGTCTCCCTAGGAATGGAGATTTTTGTGTATAGTGCTGGCCGAATTTGGCTGTTGACGTTGGGTAAAAACAGAAAGCTTGCTAGCAGTTGTCATGCTTTTTCCCGCATATTAGACGATTAATTTTTTTACTGAATAATACATTCTCATTTTAGTTCATCTAAACTATTTCGGTAAAATGCTTATGCTACAATAAAAATTAAATCACCGGGTTTTAACTTTGAAATGTTCGGGAACTCGGCACAGTATAGAATCCATAATCCCGTATCGGAAAAGCTATTGCCGCAGCGAAACGCCAGGATGTATCGCCAAGACTGTCACATTGATGTTTCAAAAACACCGTACACCAAGAACACATTTTATTCTCTGAAATACTCGTTCTATTCCATAATTTCATTTAAAAAATACAGATGAAGCATTACGAGAGTGAATGAAGACAAGATCATTTCGACGGAGACAATCCGACCTTCAGTTATACGGAGGGGGGCGAGGGGGGGGGGGGGGGATCCAAATCATATATCAGCGAAAATTTTATTTTAATATGAAAACAAATCGAAAATCTCACGAATTAACGAACGTATTTTTTCAATTCCTATATTAAACCGCAGTCCAGAGTTCTGGAAATGAAAGATATTGCATTTGCATCTGAATATTTTTATTAAATGTAGGGTTTAGAAATTTTCCGACTGAACAATATAATTGCTAATCAGGGACAGTCTCTGAAAGATTTTTCTCGCCAAACATTAAATGGTTATGTAATCCTTCGCAAAGGGGGTTGTGGACCCGTGAAGACAATGTGTTCACCGGGTGTGACGAAAGAGGGATTTAAATGGAGCGTACACGTAATGATGAATGTTCTTGGCCATCACTCATTATCATCCTCGAAGCTGCAGACTATACTTGCCCGAAAATCCAGATCGACTGCACCCTCGGGGAGAGGTAGTACCTTTCTGAGAGGACCCAACCTCCCACACTGGTCCTCACCCGAGGGTCCAACCGACTTCAGTCAACGAGACCGCCTACCCACAACTGGAGACACCTGCTGAGTACCGGATCCTTTTCCTCCTTCAACACGCCTAGACATGTGACAGCCATCATATACAGCTACCGAGGGTTGAAAGGGGCTTGTCCCCCATACCGTCCCTGCGCGCCTTCGGCGCGCGAAATCATTTCTCTTCTGATGAATGTTTCACTTAACCCAGGTGGCCACATGGGGGCACGATATGACGCCGTGTACTAAGGCGTAGGGTAGACCGGGACAAGACGCCCCTCTTAACAAATATTTGAGTTTATTCTTTTCACAAAAAACAGTGCCCCATGTCTCTATGTGGTTCGGGTCACTCCCACTCATCTTGCATCTTTTGCGAACATCGGTTTATTCTGAGTTTATAGTTTGATGATGAAAATGGCAAAAAACTATACTTAATTTACGGGACGTTTTGCCTCGGATATGGGCCAATAAGACCCCACGTGGGCCTTTTGCCCCAATTGAAAATATCACTGTGGCCTTCTACCAGAAAGGGCTGCCTTCACCGACTCAACTAAAAGTTACATCAGGAATAAATACTGTTATAAAAACTAAATAATAAATAGGGAACGATTGGGGTCCCAAGCACGAGAGTATGTTACTGCTCATACGAATGTAAAGATTCGTGCATTTCATACTCTCCCCCATAGCGACAAGCACACACACAGCACAATACCACACGAGAGTATGTTACTGCTCTTACGAATGTAAAGATTCGTGCATTTCATACTCTCCCCCACACACAGCAGATACCACAAGGACACGCAACTGAAGAGGTGCTACTTTTATCTTTTACAGTTTGCATATTCTAATGAAAACTAATTCTACCTTCTTCTTTTAAGCAGGCACACAGAAGATGTTTTTTTGACCAGCACCCCAATAACCGCTACAGACAGTCTAACCGTTATGGAAACAGTCACCCCCACGGTTCCTGAACATCCTCCGCTCCATCCCTAAAAGTGATCAACCACTTTAAGGGAGGCGAGCGTTGGTCCTGCGTCCCGCCTCTGCCCATTTTTGTAAGCGCATTGCGCATCTCTTTGTCCCAACCCAATAGGATTACAATGCAGGCCTGCCCCCGAACCAGGGAAGTTCGGGTCTTCTTCTTGGTGGTCCCCGAAAGGGGTCGTTGTTGTTTCCTTCAAAAGACACCCTACCAAACAGAGACAGCCTGAGGCAGATTATACTTGCCAGTGATGGCCATCACTCAATATCATCTCCGAAGTGGCAGACTATACTTGCCCGAAAATCCAGACAGACTGCACCCTCGGGAAGAGGTAGTACCTTTGTGAGAGGACCCAACCTCTCACACTGGTCCTCACCCGAGGGTTCAACCGACATCAGTCAAAGAGACCATCACGACGCCGCAACCGGTGACACCTGCCGAGTACCTGAACCTGTTCCTCCTTCAACACGAGTAGACATGTGGAAATTAGTCACTTACAGTCAACGAGGGTCGAAAGGGGCTTGTTCCCCATACCGTCCCTGCGCGCCTTCGGCGCGTTAAACCATTCCATTCGTTGAATGTTTCACTTAACCCCGGTGGCCACATGGGGGCACGATATGACGCCGTGTACTAAGGCGTAGGGTAGACCGGGACAAGGACGCCCCTCTTAACAAATATTTAAGTTTATTCTTTTCACAAAAAACAGTGCCCCATGTCTCTATGTGGTTCGGGTCACTCCCACTCATCTTGCATCTTTTGCGAACATCGGTTTATTCTGAGTTTATAGTTTGATGATGAAAATTGCAAAAAAACTATACTTAATTTACGGGTCGTTTTGCCTCGGATATGGGCCAATAAGACCCCACGTGGGCCTTTTGCCCCAATTGAAAATATCACTCTCTGAAATCACTAAACCTCTAAACTTTATTTTATTATTATCAGAAAATACAAAACACCAAAACTTTATTTTGTTATCAGAAATTACAAAACTTCAAAACTGTATTTTATTAACTTTTAGAATTCATTTCAACCAGAGCATAAACACTGTTTAACCCTCTATCCAACTCAAAAAGTAGACCACACTTCTCGAAACTTGCGAAAATATTCTTGAATATAACGAAATACTTCCGTGTTTGTCCTCAAAACACAGTTTAATACCCTTATCATTGGAACGACCTTGGTGAACTTGTTTCAGTGTGGGGACTAAAAGCTATGTTTTCCACTTTCCAGACAAAATGAAAACACAATTTTAACTATATTTCTGTGAGGGCGTCAATTTAGATACGGTTAGATAATGGGTTAACTCTTTGATTAACGTAACGGTAAAACCCGGCCAGCACAATACACGAAAATCGTTCTTCATATCTTGCTATGTTTTCGGGGGGGGGGGGGGGAGGGGCGGGGTTGTTTAAAAAAACATAGCTTTTTGACCCTCATTGGAACGAGCTCTTCGAGCGCGTTCCAATGAGGGTCATGGGAAATGTTTCTGAAGCAAAAAATGAAAATGTTTAGTTAAACAATTTTTTTTTGTGTGGGCCGTCTGCTTTTCAGGCAGGGTGAAGGGTTAAAACAATTTCCATACCATCACAGACACGAATAACACAGGTCACAATCACCTGGCCCACAAGCTTCGTGAAGCCACAGTTTGCACTTCGTGCAATGAAGCCATGGGCCGAAAAGGTGGGTCGAGATACCTAATGGCATACATACAACATGGAACATTTCCTCGTCAGGATCAGCTTTGCAAGAATGTCCTTCTCTTCCATTCATTTGGTGTGATGTTTTCTTAATTGTTTGAGATCTCTTGGGGACACTCCTTTGGAAACTGTTTTATTCAACACTGGTTTTGCCTTAATTTGTTCAGCCCTTTTTAATGAGACTTTATACGGGAAAGAGGTCAACATCGCCGCTGACTCAGCTTTTCTCTTCGTTTCCGGGGGGGGGGGGGGGAGGGGTGAAATTTTTTCGGGGAGGGGAAAGCTACTAATTTGTTTCAAACTCGCTGTTCCTTCATCCATTTGCCTCAAGGGCTCCCCTTTAAAGTCGCTTCCCCATACCACCCCGCGTGTACTCTTCCTCTGATAGTATCGAACCATTTCCTGAAATAAAAAAAACATGTTTTCTTGAGAATAGGCCTACTCGAATATGGATATTTAACAAGCTTACACACTACAGGGGAAGTGGTGCGGGGGAGGGGGCAGCAATCCACTTTTTACTAATAATGTTTAAAAAGGTTATATTTGAACACTCGTATGCTTATCCTATCTGAACGCCCCCATGGGCGTTTAACCCCACTGTCAAAAAGGCGTTTTGCCCCAAACCACGTGCGAAAAAAGAAACGGCCAAAGTTGTTCTCAAACAGTTCAAGGTTGTTGATTACAATTTAAATTATTCGCGAAGTGATTACGTAGTTTACTATTACATGGGTGTGATAAAACTCGAAGTTGAATCAAGATGAACAATTCTCATGATGATACTCAATCTTATAAAAAAAATACACTGAGAAAGCTATTTACCTTATTTATTTATACTTACGTTCAGATTTTCTCTTGAATGCAGACGGTATGAAGGAAAGGATATCACTCCGAATTGAATCCGTGAACAACAAACGCGAGTTTCGCGCCGACTTCTGAGATAGTGGCGGTAGGCGTTTTACCTCAGGGTGGGCGTCTTGCCCAGGTCTACCCTACACTGTTAAAACATTTGGTTCCCCGGAGAACCAAAACTGGTTCCCAGCAATGTCTCCTATGCGGAACCAAACAAGAACCAAATTTGGTTCCAGTTAGGTTCCTCATAGAACCAGTTCGGTTCTTCAGTTTGGTTCTTCAATTTGATTCTCCATCGAACAGTTCGGTTCTTCAGTTGGTTCTTTATAGAACCAGGTTGGTTCTTCAACTTGGTTCTTCAGATGGTTCTTTAAGGAACCAGCTTGGTTCTTCAGTTTGGTTCTTGGTTGGTTCTTGTTTGGTTCCCCGTAGGAGACAAATCCCCAGAGCCAAATTTGGTTCTCTGTGGAACCACGCAGGCTCTTAAATTTGGTTTCTTGGTTGGTTCTTGATTGGTTCCCCATAGGAGACAAATCCCCAGAACCAAATTTGGGTCTCTGTGGAACCAGGCAGGTTCTTAAATTTGGTTCTTGGTTGGTTCTTGTTTGGTTCCCCATAGGAGACAAATCCCCAGAACCAAATTGGGTTCTCTATGGAACCAGGCAGATTCATCAATTTCGTAGTCCATCCACCGCATAATGGTATTTAAGTCGTGATAAATTGACACACAAATATTAATTTTCTGTAATTTTTGGAAAAAGCCAATGTATTTTCATTCTCTTGTTAATGTTAGTTGTTTCATTGTGCAAAGGATTACTGTCCGTACTTTAACCCTTTACCTAATGTAACGACCAAAACCCGCCAGCGCTCTACACGAAAATAGCCATTTAATTTTTTTAATACTTTCATTTTTGCTTTCAAAGCATAGGTTATGACCCCTCATTGGAATGAGCACATCGCGCTCGTTCCAATGATGGGTCATAACCTATGTTTTGGAAGTAAAAAATGAACATTTTTTTTTTACGAGTGTCGTCTGCCACTAGCGTTAGGTAAAGGGGTTAACATTTTTCTGGATAATTTAATCGAATCAACAAAAATTCATAGAGCCAGAGTCAGCCATGTCTTGGTTTGATTACATTTTAAAGAAAAATATTAACACAAGGACATTAAAGGATTTCATTAATATAACATTTGCCATTCTGTTCACAAACAACACATGTACATCGGTGGCGAAGAAACCGGGGTTGGTAAGGGCGCGGGAGCTATTTACTCCCCCCCCCCCCAAATATGTTCCAAAGATTAGAAAAATTGCCCCTTAAATATATCGGCCAATGCCTATCAACAGACTACAAAAATGTGTGCAATGTCGTCACCACCTCACTGGCACACAGCATCATGCAGTGTGCCGGAGAGGCGGTGACAACATTTCACCTCATTTTTTTGCCAACCCCTAATCTATTTTTTACTGTACCGTATACTGATTTACCAGAGTTATGTCCCTTTATTTACTCCCCCCCCCCCCACCCCCCCCCCCCCCCATATTTTCAAAGATTTGCAAATCGCTCTAAAAATATATTGGTCGATGCCTATCTATACAGACTACAAAAATGAGTGCAATGTTGTCACCCACCTCACTGGATCATGCAGTGTGCCGTTGATGACATTGCACTCATTTGTTGTCAATCCCTAATCTTTTTTTTACGGTATACTGATTTACCAGAGTTACATGTATGACCCCTTGCAAGTTACTTCTAGTCATCCACACATATCATTCTCCTGTAGGAATGGTTGCAAAATGAATGCGAGAATATGCAATTAAATCTAAAGACAATTAGTGTTATTCTATTTGCTCAGCTAGTCAGCTTTAAAAATAATTTTGGTCACAATTACTAATTTCGTAAGCAGAAAACAATGTTGAGGGGTCAGAAACACCACCAGGGACCCCATTTAAGCTTCAGTTTCATGAGAATTTTCCCTGTGGAAGCTCCCTGGACCGCACCAATGAAAGGGGGATAACCCCTCTTGTGCTCTCCCGGGCAACGTGTTGCGCGTTGCAGCCATTGCTAATCGATGATCTCTTTTAAGCCCCCCCCCCCCCCACCTCCGAATAATATTTTCTTCTGACGCCCCTGATGCACATGTCGATGAAGCTATTCTGCGACCCCTCGTTACCCAATATGTTAGGATGCGTGTGACACTGCCACTTATCACCCCCCCCCCCCCCCCCACAAAACCGTAAGTTTTTCATTTTTTCTTCCAACCAATGCTTATGACCACCTCATTGGAACTACCCCATTCCAATAAGGGATCATAAGCTGTGATTTGAAAAAGAAAAAGGAATGAAAGGCGACCCATAGGTCCATTGGCTGAAGCTTTGCTTGCATTTTTTATGCTTTGATCGATATTAAAAGTGCTTGGTGGAATCTCAACTCCACTCGTGATATAAATACACTCTCCGTGTACCAGGCCCGACGCAAATAGGGTGGGGAGCGACAAACCATCCTCACGCCACCATGGTTACTTTTGTCGGAAACTTGGCCTCTTTTTACTGGAATTTATGTGCAAAATGTAGGTTTTATAGTCATTTTCCGTATTTTTAGAAATGTTGTCGGAAAATTTCAAAACTTCCCACCCACATAGAAAAAAGTCTGGCTTCGGGCCTGCCATGTACTATATACTGCACGTCGATGGTACGCATGTCTGCAACCAATCTAAGCCTGCCTGCGCTGCCGTGCGGAATTACGATGTTGGTGAGCTGGCAACTGCTCGTCGTTGCTCGGTGGTTCTCCTCCGGGTACTCCGGCTTCCCCAACCCGTAAAACTGTCACGGTCATGATTAGCCATTGTACATTAGTATATGACCTTAAACACCAATAAATAAATATAAATAATGGAATGTTTCAGTTTCAAGTTGATGGCTGTCAAAACAAACTTTCAAAAAATCAATCAAGAACAGTTATGATTTTTCATCGCGATGATCTTGTTAACTTAATCACTTGAGCGTCTGTTTAAATAAGTGTTGTGATTAAAGAGTATTATGGTAGCTGAAGCCAATGAAATGTAAGTTTCCATTTTCTAATGTTTCTTCTTTTTGTTGTGTGTATTTTATATAACGAAGTGTAGTGCCCCCTCCCCGCCCCCCCCCCCCCGCCCCACTACCGAGTGTTAAATGTTACGCTCTTATATTTCTAAATTTCATTGGGAAGGCCCCGGCACCCCACTTCATGGAGGGACACACCCCACCCTCCAAGACCACCCTGAATATTGCCCAGCCCCCCCCCCCCCCCCCCCTGTTTGAGAATCGTAGCTTCGCCACTGCACAGAGAAGCCCCAGCCAGCATTGCATGGTTGGGCCAACATTGGCAGATGGTGCATGGGGTACGTGGGCGACGGTCGCCGGCGGCATACACCCGTTGGGCCAACATTGGATGAACCGTTGGCAGTTACCCAATCAGCATGCATACGTTGGGCTAATGTTGGCACATCGTCGTATCCGTATGCGACGGTTCGCCAGCGAAAATCAGGCACTGTGCCAACATCGGTAGACTGTTGGAATTCCCAAGAGGAAATTCTATACGCGTTGTAAATTAGAGGGTCAAATTCAGAGCGAGTATGGAATTGTCTCAGTTTCCAAGTGGCAGAGTTATTAAACACCAGAATTTTATTTTTTACGTCAATATCAACGATATAATATTTTAAAAAGAGAATGCTGTTAGATTCATGTAAGTAAACCATTTATCGCGTTATATTTTTTTTACGAAATGCTACACATTCCAATCCGTGACATGATTCACAGATTTCAAAACAAACGCGCAGAATCCAAAAAGTATTGGGCGCCATCCCTCTATTTATTCCCTATTTAATGATATCATTAAATGAATTAGTGATATCATTAAATGAATTAATGATATCATTAAATCGAATTTATGATATCACTAATTCCGCTCTATTTAGTGATATCTTAAAATGATTTAATGATATCATTAAATCGAATTAGTGATATCACTTCATCAATAATTCGTGTGGAAGTTACTATTTTGTGATATCAATAAATAATTGTGATATCATAAAATATTTTGTGATATCATAAAATCGAATTATTGATACGGATAATCACTTGGATTTAATGATATCACTAAATGAATTTAGTGATATCAGAAAATGATTTAGTGATATCACTAGTCGATTTAGTGATATCACAAATTGATTTTATGATATTTAATTCCAACTATTCTATGATATCACAAAATTGATTTTGTGATATCTACAGCGATGGCCGTGTGGCGGCCACTGCATGGAATCGGATGATTTAGTGATATAAAATCGAATTTGTGATATCACTAAATCACTCATTTGGTGACATCACAAAATGATTTAGTGATATCATCAATTCGATTTTGTGATATCACCAAAATGATTTTATGATATCAATAATTCGATTTAATGATATCACTAAATGTTGTCGATTTAGTGATATCACTTATTCGATTTAGTAATAATATCACTAAATCAGGTAATGAAATGGGCTGATATGCCGTTTCATATTTAGTCATATCACAAAATGATTTAGTGATATCATTAATTCGATTTAGTGATATCACAAAATGATTTAATGATATCACTAAATCGAATTAGTGATATCACTAAATCATTTTGTGATATCACTAAATATGAAAACAGCAAATCAGCCCATTTCATTACCTGATTTAGTGATATCCACGAAATCGAATAAGTGATATCACTAAATCGACAACATTGACTGATATCATTAAATCGAATTATTGATATCATAAAATCATTTTGAGATATCACAAAAATCGAATTAGTGATATCACTAAATCATTTTGTGATATCACTAAATAATTTGTGATATCATTAAATGAAATAGTGATATCACTAATTCATTTAATGATATCATTAAATAAGGAATAATAGAGGGATGGCGCCCCATAAAGAAGTCCGTTTTCTTTGTCTGAAAGATTGAGGGAAAACAATTAAAGTAACTTCCAATTTTAACATTTGTGCAGTATTAAGTTTTAATGGCTCAGCTAGCTTTGTTGCCTTTCATTTATTAGGCTTTTCCCTCTGGAAAAGACTATTGTTTTTCTACGGATTATTATTTTTTTTTTTTTTTTTTTTTTTTTTTGGGGGGGGGGGGGGGGGTGTTTTTTTTTTTTTCCACACATTTTGTCCGTACGATTCAGAAGCCATTTTCGAACCGATTTTCACGAAATTTTGCACACTCATAGAGGGGCACAAAATCTAAAAATGTACCCAAGCGGAATTTTCGATTTAACACTTATTTCCTCAGAATTGGCAAAAAACTGCCAAAATTGGGGTTTATCGGCACTTTCTCGAAACACGTCTTGTAGATTTTTTTTATACATTCGTCATTGCTAGACCTGTCTATGACACGCCCTTTGATACACACGACATATCAGGCGATGCATATGGTAACCCTCCACAGGCTGCCAAACATCGAAATTTTGATGAAATAGGCCGGTTTCAGGCCCCCACCGCACCCAAACAATACACGAGAGATAAATATAACTTCCTTTACTGGGAGTGGAATTCACCGAGGATCATTTTTGTCAGTAATAAGGGTGTTCAAAAAAACCAAGCGTTAACCTGTTTTGGGCTGGTTAAACAGCAATACCCCCATAAAGCTCAAAAATTTGTATTTTCCGTGGATTTCTCTAAATGAGTCTTGTAGATTTTCAAGAAAAATTTGTCACTCCCACGCCTTGGTGTGACAATAGAAGATGCATGGACAAAATACTGCGGTGAGCATTTGTTAACCCTCCACGAGCTGCTAAAAGTCAAAATTGTGATAAAATGGGCTGTTTTTGGACGCCAACAGCACCCAATGGGTACGCCTCAAAGAAACGTGCCTTCTTTTATCGAGCGCACAATCTATACGCAAACATTTGTGTAAGTTGTAAGGCTATTCAAAAGTCGAAGTCTTAACCCATTTTGGACAGGCTAAAGAGAGAGACACCTTAAAATCTTAAAATTCCCATTTTCTGTGGATTTCTCTAAAAACATCCTGTAGGTTTTCAAGAAAAATTGACTACTCGCAGGTCTTTGTATGATATTACAAGTTGCATGGACAAAATATTCCGGTGAGCGTTTATTAACCCTCTAGAGGCTGCCAAGCATCGTAATTTTGTTCAAATGGGCTGTTTTCAGGCACGCGCATCACCCAACGTGTACCTGAGAAATAAACATAGTCTCCTTTGTTGGAAGTGGAATTCACCAAAGACCATTTTTGTAAGTAATAAGGGTATTCAAAAAACCAAGCGTTAACCCATTTTGTGGTTGTTAATAGTGATACCCATCAGAGGCTTAAAAATTTATGTTTTCCCTGGATTTCTTTACAAACATCTGGTAGGGTTTTCAAGAGAAAATGGCCATTGATAGGTCATGGTGTCACATTACCAGTTGATTGGATAAATTATTCCGGTAAGCATTTGTTAACCCTCCATGGGCTGCTAAATGTCAAAATTTTGAAAAAATAGTCTGTTTTTGAACAACAACAACAACAACAACAACAACATCAAATGGGAATACAACAGAGAAACGTAACTTCTTTTACCGGGCGCAAAACTGACAGGGAAACATTTTTGTAAGTAGTAAAGGTATTCAAAAATCGAGGTCTTAACCCATTTTTAACTGGTTAAGGAGATATACCCCTTAAAAGCTTAAAATTCCAGTTTTCTGTGGATTTCTCCAAAAAAAAAAAATTCAAGAGCAATTAACCATTCGCAGGTCTTCGAGTGACAATACAAGTTGCATGAACAAAATGTTTCGGTAACCATTTGTTAACCCCCCCCCCCCCCCCCCCCCCCCCCAGAGGCTGCCAGGCATTGACATTTGGAGAAAATGGGCTGTTCTTGGGCAACCATAACACCAAATGTGTACCTACGAGATAAACATAACCTCCTTCATTGGAAGTGGAATTCACCGTCGATCATTTTTGTAACTAATGAAGATATTCACAAAACCAAGCATTAACCCTTTAGAGCTGGTTAAAGAGAGATATCCCTCAAAAGGTTAAAAATTCATGTTATCTGAGGATTTCTTTAAAAACATCACGTAGATTTTCAGGAAAAAATGGCCATTCTCATATCTTAGTGTGGCATTACAAGTTGCATGTACAAAATATTCCTGTAAGCATTTGTTAACCCTATGCAGGTTCTCAAACATCCAAATGTTGATAAAATAGGCTGTGTTTGCGTACCCACAGCACCTGAAGTTGGGAGGAGAGATCAAAATAAGTGGAAGTAGAATTCACTGAGAATTATTTTTAGAAGTAATAAGAGTATTCCAAAAACAACACTTAACCCGTTTGGGGCTGGAAAAACAATGATACCCTTCAAAAGCTTAAAATTCCTGTTCTCCCTGGATTTCTCTGAAAACATCTTGTAGATTTTAAAGAAAAAATGGCCATTCACAGCTCTTGGTGTGACAATACAAGTTGCATGAATAAATATTCCTGTTGGCACTTGTTAACCCCCTACAAGCTGCCAGACATCAATATTTTGGATACATTTGAGATATTATGGACCATTTTTAAATTGACACAGCACTCAGTGAGTATGTGTCAAACAAACATAACTCCTTTTGTCGGTCATTGACTTGTTGGACGACGATATTGACATTAACTCACTCCAGCGTTAATGATGGTTTTTACCTAAACAATTTTTTATCAAACTGTGTCATTTGAGACTACTATCTTCACCTTTCTCATAACATCAGTGAAGGAACTTCAGTGAGACAGTTAAAAACAATTCATCAGACACTGTGGGGTCATGAAAAATCATGGAATCTCGTCGGGAAAAGCCATGATTCTCCAGAATCATAAAGTCTAGTTTACGTTTTGTATTGCTGTGAACGCCGAATCCAATTTCATTTAGTGTGTTGTCACGACTTTAAGAATATTTGCAAGTTGATTTGCATCTGGCTTATCGCATCTGGATCGTGTTTGTACCGGTAAATACATGTACATGTATACATGATTCTCGTAAGCTGCTCTCGTTAAACTAAGACTTTCTAAATATTGGTTTGAATATTAAATTTTACGACCGCGAAAATGAAGGTAATTTTTTTTATATATTTATAATTGAATACCTGAATAATACTGCATTTAAATAGTTAAATTATATCTAAACATTCTTGGGAAGATTGGCGCTTGTTCACACTTATATATAAAGTTGTAGGCTATTATATACAACTAGTGAATTTAATTCGTTGGAATTTTTGTAAGGTATGTGTGTGTGTGTGTGTGTGTGTGTGTGTGTGTGTGTGTGTGTGTGTGTGTGTGTGTGTGTGTGTGTGTGTGTGTGTGTGTGTGTGTGTGGGTTTGTCTTACCAACTTGACGAGGTAACTAGACAAAAGAGTTTGCGTGTTTCGCCTTACCGAGGTACAAAAGACAAAAGAAACCCTTTACCTCGGTTGTTTTCCCAGAACTGTACCGGCAAAACGAGGTAGAAACCGTTAGTCCACACAAAGGACAAACAATGGGGTACCTCGGTGTGTAGGGTAGACAAGACTAGGTGTGTGTGTGTGTGTGTGTGTGTGTGTGTGTGTGTGTGTGTGTGTGTGTGTGTGTGTGTGTGTGTGTGTGTGTGTGTGTGTGTACTGAAACATTTTTTTCTTTTAATATGCCGCCGAAAAATTGTTTTCATTTACTGAACCCTGATGGGTTTCAAACATGACAAAAATTACACAAAATTGATTTAAACTAAGTGATGAGCTTAGGAACTGGTTAAACTGACTGGCAATAATTGATGTTATTCATTGATGGGCTCTAATTTGGTCCTTAGAAGGATGTTACGCAAGCTTTTGTTTTTCTTATAGGCGATGACAGGTCGAAGATTCAAAGGTTCATTTAATTTAGCATTGGTAAAATTGAATTCATCTTTTAACATTTTTGCTATTTCGATATTCATTCTGTTGTACGTTAATGTGAAAGGAATGATGGACCTCCTTTCGCATTCGCCCTCTGATATGTTCATACCAAATGGCCAGAGGGTTTGAAGCGTACTGATCCAAAAAGCTTCAAGTTTTTTTCTAAATTCATCCGTTTCTGCTAATGTAATTGGTGGTTGTTCAATAGGATGGATTTCGAAATCGTCCAAAGAATGGCCAGGAAGGTTAAAATGTTGTGCTACTGGGGCATCAGCATTATGTTTTATATCCTGTTTGTGTCTAGTAGCACGTTCTCGAAAAGGATTTTGATTTTGACCAACATACTGTTTCCGACATCGCTTACAAGTGATAAGGTAAATAATGTTTGGTGAATCACAATGGAGGGGGTTACGGATCTGATAATGATTTTTCGTTTGTTCGGAAGAACATTCCTCTTTCTGATCAGGCATAAAAGTATGCAGTCTACAACGAGGCTTTTTGCAATTAAATACCGCGCCACTACCATTTTGCAACGGTCTGTTGTGTTCAATCTTCAGTGGTTCGAAATCGGTAGTTTCAGCTGGACTTTCGAGCTTTTTCAGGGTTTGGGATTTCAGGCTACGCAAAAGGCGCAGCGAGTACCCTCTCGATCTGAGGGCGCCAAATAGAGTAGAACAAGCCTCATTGAAATTTACCTTATCACTTGAATTGCGGTGGAAATGAATGAGCTGTGATTTGATGATACCTTTAAATGTATGTTGAGGATGAAATGATTTTGTGTGCAACAATTGATGTGAATCAGTTGGTTTAAAATATACTTTATAATCTAAATGACCGGACGCCTGAAATTGCTTGCCTTTATACACGGTCACATCGAGAAAATCAACAGAATTTTCACTGATAGTAGCTTTCAATTTAATATTTGGATCGTGATTGTTCAAAATTTCTAAAAATTCATCAAAATCTTCTTTTGAATGTTCCCAAATAATAAAAATGTCATCTAAATACCTGAGATATACGAGAGGATGCTTTGCACATTTGCTTAAGGCATTTTCCTCCCATTCCGCTACATAAATGCTTGCAAAATTAGGACTGAATCTTTTGCCCATAGGACAACCCATTATTTGTAGAAAATATTCTCCATTGAATTGAAAGTCATTACCTTTTAAGCTCAGCTCTAAAAGATCCAAAATTTGTTCATCCGGGCGTTTCGCATCCGGATATTTTTCAAATGCATTTTTAACTGATTTAACACATTTATCAATATCAATATTCGTATACATACTGTCGATATCCAAAGTAGCCAGAATTGCATTTTTCAATATTTTCAATTTCGAAATTTTTGACAGGAAATCCTGTGTATTTTTTAGATAGCTCGGATGTCTATTTGCTATAGGTTTCAGTTGATAATCAATTAATTCCGAGATCGCATAAGATTCCGAATTACAATCTGATACAATTGGCCTCCCGGGTGGAGTTGAGTCATCCGTCCATAAAGAACGGTCCTTGTGGATCTTTGGTAGGGTATAAAATTGTCTTGTTTGAGCACTGAGCTTAGCTGTTATATATTTCAGTTGTTTTTTGGTAATATGACCTTCGTCGAGGAGAAATTTTAAGATCTTATTGAATTTTTCGATATTACTAGGCCAAATAAGTGAATCTATTTTCTTATAATGTTTAGTATTGCTGAGTTGTCTCATGGCTTCCTTTATATAATTATCCCGAGATAGAACAACTACCGACCCACCTTTGTCGGCTGGTTTAATTACTAATTTCTTATTTTTTCGGAGTTTCGTGAGGGCTCTCCGTTCACCAGCTGTTAAATTGTCTTTATCGGAGAGTATGTTCATGCTGAACACCTTTTGGATGATTCGTTTGCTAGCCTCAATAATTTCGGGATCTACTTCACTATCTGGAGGTGACCAACCAGATGATTCTGTAAAAGGAAGTTTCCGACCGCTGGAGTTTCTAAAGCGGTCGGCTAATTTCATTTGCCTAAGAAAATTACAGTTGTATGATGGTAAATTTGTTTGGTTATCAGTTTTAGGCTTTGGTGTTGGTAGAAAAGTTAAACCGCGATCTAAAAGAGATTTCTCTTGGGTTGTTAGGTCATTGGTGCCAGACAGGTTAACCACATTAGTTCCTAATCCCACATCTGTTAGGCGGCTGTTACCTTTGCCTTTACTTAGTTTAAATTTAGGTGGTTCAACCAGTGATCGTACATAATATTGGCGGTTCTCGT
Source organism: Pictodentalium vernedei (assembly GCA_031216915.1). Taxonomy (NCBI): domain Eukaryota; kingdom Metazoa; phylum Mollusca; class Scaphopoda; order Dentaliida; family Dentaliidae; genus Pictodentalium; species Pictodentalium vernedei. Next base: position 568,716,711 of record CM062297.1, on the reverse strand, counting down.
GGTCCAATGGATTAAATCCTGAGCAACATCAAACTTCGCGTCATCAATTTTTGGTATCACGTTAACGTCCTTCACTTTCCGAATGGTTTCGTTGATGATGCTCAGGGTTCTCCTCTCAGCCTGAGGGAATTTTTGCGAAAAGTTTAGTTCAGCGAAATAAATTGTTGCTGATCTAAACTTGACCCTGATATCGCTAAGCATATTCCGCAACTGCTTAACTACGAGATCAGAATTATCGTTTCGAGAATTCACGCCAATATTTAATAATATTTTTTGGGGACTGGACTGGCCCCTGTGCCCTTTAAACATAGAGCACAGATGATTGAATTTGGCGCCGGGGTAACACTCCACCTGGATGTCCGGATGGGGATTTCGATCAATGCGTCCTAAATTTGAACTTCCAATCATAAGGATGTTTTTACAAACATCGGGGAGGCGCCAATTCCTTTTGTCAAAATTAACTCCGCTTTTATGCCGAAACTGGGAGAATTTAGAATCAAATGAGCGGCCCGAGTTGCGGCTCGGTGATTTGACTTTCTCTGAGTACGATATACCTGGTTGAACCACACTAGAGGCAGGAGAAGGGGAGAAGAAACAGAAACAGGAGAGGAAACAGAAGCAGGAGAAGAAACATAAGGAGGAGGAGGAGTTCTAGTGAGAGCACTAGGAGAACCAGAGAAGAAAGGCTGAGGAGGAGTAGGAGGTAGAGGAGCAAGACGAGGCAAGACAGCGTTACTCAATTTGCGAGCATCTTCAGTCACAATATGGACCGGAGATGTTTGCAAATTGAGGCGCTTACTCTGAGAGAAAGAAGAAGTAGAAGGAAAAGAAGAGGGAGAAGTGCTTTGCCTTGATCTTTTCTTATTTTGCTTTTCGCGTTGGGGTAGAGGGACAACACGGGCCGGAGTTTGCTTGCTCCCTCCCGTATTGTTCCTTACTCCAGACGCTGGGCGAAGTTCCGAAATGTAAGACTCATAGGCCGAAATCGTCTTTTCTGTCAACTTATTTTTAAAGTTCTTTTTAGCCCAGATCAAGGCACGCGCCGAAGCGCTGTTGAAGTCTATTTTTTCGAGTCCAGGAGGTGGTCGCATAGCCAAAGTTATCTTAGACTTCAACTGGTTTAAATTTACCTTATAATGCTCAACTAAAGCATTTAACGTTTGATTGGCCCATCCCACACCAATCTGTCGAAAAACAGAAAAAATGCGTGGGGTGGGAAGAGCTGGCTTTAGAAAGCCACCTAACTCATCTACTTTCTTCTCCAGCTGTTTCGGGAAATCCCGATTTGCCAAATGGTGCTCTAATAGCCCAACTAGTGAATTTAATTCGTTGGAATTTTTGTAAGAATCTATTTGATAGTTGCGGGCAGTGTGTGTGTGTGTGTGTGTGTGTGTGTGTGTGTGTGTTTGAGGTTAAAAAATCGCACTGGCACAGACATTTCATACTGAAACGTTTTTTTCTTTTAATATGCCGCCGAAAAATTGTTTTCATTTACTGAACCCTGATTGGTTTCAAACATGACAAAAAAGTACACAAAATTGATTTAAACTAAGTGATGAGCTTAGGAACTGGTTAAACTGACTGGCAGAAATTGGTGTTATTCATTGATGGGCTCTAATTTAGTCCTTACAAGGATGTTACGCAAGCTTTTGTTTTTCTTATAGGCGATGACAGGTCGAAGATTCAAAGGTTCATTTAATTTAGCATTGGTAAAATTGAATTCATCTTTTAACATTTTTGCTATTTCGATATTTATTCTGTTGTACGTAAAAGTGAAAGGAATGATGGACCTCCTTTCGCATTCGCCCTCTGATATGTTCATACCAAATGGCCAGAGAGTTTGAAGCGTATTGATCCAAAAAGCTTCACGTTTTTTTCTAAATTCATCCGTTTCTTCTAATGTGTCTTTAATTGGTGGTTGTTCAATAGGATGGATTTCGAAATCGTCCAAAGAATGGCCAGGAAGGTTAAAATGTTGTGCTACTGGGGCATCAGCATTATGTTTTATATCCTGTTTGTGTCTAGTAGCACGTTCTCGAAAAGGATTTTGACTTTGACCAACATACTGTTTCCGACATCGCTTACAAGTGATAAGGTAAATAATGTTTGGTGAATCACAATGGAGGGGGTTACGGATCTGATAATGATTTTTCATTTGTTCGGAGGAAAATTCCTCTTTCTGATCAGGCATAAAAGTATGCAGTCTACAACGAGGCTTTTTGCAATTAAATACCGCGCCACTACCATTCTGCAACGGTCTGTTGTGTTCAATCTTCAGTGGTTCGAAATCGGTAGTTTCAGCTGGACTTTCGAGCTTTTTCAGGGTTTGGGGATTTCAGGCTACGCAAGAGATGCAGCGAGTACCCTCTCGATCTGAGGGCGCCAAATAGAGTAGAACAAGCCTCATTGAAATTTACCTTATCACTTGAATTGCGGTGGAAACGAATGAGTTGTGATTTGATGATACCTTTAAATGTATGTTGAGGATGAAATGATTTTGTGTGCAACAATTGATGTGAATCAGTTGGTTTAAAATACACTTTATAATCTAAATGACCGGACGCCTGAAATTGCTTGCCTTTATACACGGTCACATCGAGAAAATCAACAGAATTTTCACTGATAGTAGCTTTCAATTTAATATTTGGATCGTGATTGTTCAAAATTTCTAAAAATTCATCAAAATCTTCTTTTGAATGTTCCCAAATAATAAAAATGTCATCTAAATACCTGAGATATACGAGAGGATGCTTTGCACATTTGCTTAAGGCATTTTCCTCCCATTCCGCTACATAAATGCTTGCAAAATTAGGACTGAATCTTTTGCCCATAGGACAACCCATTATTTGTAGAAAATATTCTCCATTGAATTGAAAGTCATTACCTTTTAAGCTCAGCTCTAAAAGATCCAAAATTTGTTCATCCGGGCGTTTCGCATCCGGATATTTTTCAAATGCATTTTTAACTGATTTAACACCTTTATCAATATCAATGTTCGTATACATACTGTCGATATCCAAAGTAGCCAGAATTGCATTTTTCGATATTTTCAATTTCGAAATTTTTGACAGGAAATCCTGTGTATTTTTTAGATAGCTCGGATGTCTATTTGCTATAGGTTTCAGATGATAATCAATTAATTCCGAGATCGCATAAGATTCCGAATTACAATCTGATACAATTGGCCTCCCGGGTGGAGTTAAGTCATCCGTCCATGAAGAACGGTCCTTGTGGATCTTTGGTAGGATATAAAATTGTCTTGTTTGAGCACTGAGCTTAGCTGTTAAATATTTCAATTGTTTTTTGGTAATGTGACCTTCGTCGAGGAGAAATTTTAAGATCTTATTGAATTTTTCGATATTACTGGGCCAAATAAGTGAATCTATTTTCTTATAATGTTTAGTATTTCTGAGTTGTCTCATGGCTTCCTTTATATAATTATCCCGAGATAGAACAACTACCGACCCACCTTTGTCGGCTGGTTTAATTACTAATTTCTTATTTTTTCGAAGTTTCGTGAGGGCTCTCCGTTCACCAGCTGTTAAATTGTCTTTATCGGAGAGTATGTTCATGCTGAACACCTTTTGGATGATTCGTTTACTAGCCTCAATAATTTCGGGATCTACTTCACTATCTGGAGGTGACCAACCAGATGATTCTGTGAAAGGAAGTTTCCGACCGCTGGAGTTTCTAAAGCGGTCTGCTAATTTCATTTGCCTAAGAAAATTACAGTTGTATGATGGTAAATTTGTTTGGTTATCGGTTTTAGGCTTTGGTGCTGGTACAAAAGTTAAACCGCGATCTAAAAGAGATTTCTCTTGGGTTGTTAGGTCATTGGTGCCAGACAGGTTAACCACATTAGTTCCTAATCCCACATCTGTTAGGCGGCTGTTACCTTTGCCTTTACTTAGTTTAAATTTAGGTGGTTCAACCAGTGATCGTACATAATATTGGCGGTTCTCGTGGTCCAATGGATTAAATCCTGAGCAACATCAAACTTCGCGTCATCAATTTTAGGTATAACGTTAACGTCCTTCACTTTCCGAATGGTTTCGTTGATGATGCTCAGGGTTCTCCTCTCAGCCTGAGGGAGTTTTTGCGAAAAGTTTAGTTCAGCGAAATAAATTTTTGCTGATCTAAACTTGACCCTGATATCGCTAAGCATATTCCGCAACTGCTTAACTACGAGATCAGAATTATCGTTTCGAGAATTCACGCCAATATTTAATAATATTTTTTGGGGACTGGACTGGCCCCTGTGCCCTTTAAACATAGAGCGCAGATGATTGAATTTGGCGCCGGGGTAACACTCCACCTGGATGTCCGGATGGGGATTTCGATCAATGCGTCCTAAATTTGAACTTCCAATCATAAGGATGTTTTTACAAACATCGGGGAGGCGCCAATTCCTTTTGTCAAAATTAACTCCGCTTTTATGCCGAAACTGGGAGAATTTAGAATCAAATGAGCGGCCCGAGTTGCGGCTCGGTGATTTGACTTTCTCTGAGTACGATATACCTGGTTGAACCACACTAGAGGCAGGAGAAGGGGGAGAGGAAACAGAAGCAGGAGAGGAAACAGAAGCAGGAGAGGAAACAGAAGCAGGAGAGGAAACAGACGGAGGAGTTCTAGTAAGAGCACTAGGAGAACCAGAGAAGAAAGGCTGAGGAGGAGTAGGAGGTAGAGGAGCAAGACGAGGCGAGACAGCGTTACTCAATTTGCGAGCATCTTCAGTCACAATATGGACCGGAGATGTTTGCAAATTGAGGCGCTTACTCTGAGAGAAAGAAGAAGTAGAAGGAAAAGAAGAGGGAGAAGTGCTTTGCCTTGATCTTTTCTTATTTTGCTTTTCGCGTTGGGGTAGAGGGACAACACGGGCCGGAGTTTGCTTGCTCCCTCCCGTATTGTTCCTTACTCCAGACGCTGGGCGAAGTTCCGAAATGTAAGACTCATAGGCCGAAATCGTCTTATCTGTCAACTTATTTTTAAAGTTTTTTTGAGCCCAGATCAAGGCACGCGCCGAAGCGCTGTTGAAGTCTATTTTTTCGAGTCCAGGAGGTGGTCGCATAGCCAAAGTTATCTTAGACTTCAACTGGTTTAAATTTATCTTGTAATGCTCAACTAAAGCATTTAACGTTTGGTTGGCCCATCCCACACTAATCTGTCGAAAAACAGAAAAAATGTGTGGGGTGGGAAGAGCCGGCTTTAGAAAGCCACCTAACTCATCTACTTTCTTCTCCAACTGTTTCGGGAAATCCCGGTTGGCCAAATGCTGCTCTAAGAGCCCAATATGGTGCATACACTGAATCACCTGGAAAAGGGCCTTGACCAATCTAGAATAGGCCTGGAACGATTGTTCCTGGCCTCTTCCAGACTGGGCAACTCTCTTTCCCTGATGATTCTGTCTTTTTTGAGCCATTTGAAGAATAGGTAGATGAATAAAATGAAATTAAAATGAAGAAATGAAATAAATTAAAATGAAATCTAGATATTACCTATTAGAGAAGATACCTGGATTGGTTGTAGTCTTCAGCAAAGGTAGAAAATAATCCGTCTGTCTCGACGCGTTTCGCTTGGTTTGGCTTTTTCAAAGAGACTTTGAGGAAAATGAATCCAATGTGTCTTCCCAACTTTGGGAGGGCATGCATGGTATATATCCATATGTGGGCTGGGGGTGTTTTTCACAGCTCAGTATATAATTAAACTCGGTAACAAGCTGACAAATGTCACTCATCTAATTAATTCTTTTCAATCTGAGATGTCCCAAGTTTGTTTTTCACAACTCAGTTTGTGTCGTCCAAACAAATTAGATGAAGCTCTATTGATTGGCTTCCATTGAATTTTAATCAGTCAGTGAGTGGTTTGCTTTACTGACCCCATGAAGCCCTATTGGTTGGCTTTGATTTAAGTAAAACCAATCGGGAGCGGTTTGCTTTACTGGCTTCAGAAGTATGTGAAAATAATATGAAAAAATGGTTTGATAAAATATATTGAGACTAAAGAAATAAATGAAAAAATAACGCCAAAGATCATGATGCCGCACGAATGTTATCAGTTGGAATGAAAATCCCCCGACGGAGGTTTATGACGGAAAATATTTTACACCACGTAGAAATTGTGTGTTTTACCTTCTGAGCCTCTACATTGTGTGAAAGGTATGAAAAATTAAAATTAAAATAAAAATAATAATTTAAATAAATGAATCAACCAAATAAATAAATAAATAAATAAATAAATAAATAAATAAATAAATAAATAAATAAATAAATAAAAATTAATAAAAAAATTTAAAATAATCAATAAATAAATATATAAATAATAATTTTATTTAGGAAATACATACACATGATTGAAATTAGAACCTATTTTGTTTTTGGGCATATATGAACTCTGGCACTCGCCTTTGTGTGTTTGAGGTTAAAAAATCGCACTGGCACAGACATTTCATACTGAAACGTTTTTTTCTTTTAATATGCCGCCGAAAAATTGTTTTCATTTACTGAACCCTGATTGGTTTCAAACATGACAAAAAAGTACACAAAATTGATTTAAACTAAGTGATGAGCTTAGGAACTGGTTAAACTGACTGGCAGAAATTGGTGTTATTCATTGATGGGCTCTAATTTAGTCCTTACAAGGATGTTACGCAAGCTTTTGTTTTTCTTATAGGCGATGACAGGTCGAAGATTCAAAGGTTCATTTAATTTAGCATTGGTAAAATTGAATTCATCTTTTAACATTTTTGCTATTTCGATATTCATTCTGTTGTATGTTAAAGTGAAAGGAATGATGGACCTCCTTTCGCATTCGCCCTCTGATATGTTCATACCAAATGGCCAGAGAGTTTGAAGCGTATTGATCCAAAAAGCTTCACGTTTTTTTCTAAATTCATCCATTTCTTCTAATGTGTCTTTAATTGGTGGTTGTTCAATAGGATGGATTTCGAAATCGTCCAAAGAATGGCCAGGAAGGTTAAAATGTTGTGCTACTGGGGCATCAGCATTATGTTTTATATCCTGTTTGTGTCTAGTAGCACGTTCTCGAAAAGGATTTTGACTTTGACCAACATACTGTTTCCGACATCGCTTACAAGTGATAAGGTAAATAATGTTTGGTGAATCACAATGGAGGGGGTTACGGATCTGATAATGATTTTTCGTTTGTTCGGAGGAAAATTCCTCTTTCTGATCAGGCATAAAAGTATGCAGTCTACAACGAGGCTTTTTGCAATTAAATACCGCGCCACTACCATTCTGCAACGGTCTGTTGTGTTCAATCTTCAGTGGTTCGAAATCGGTAGTTTCAGCTGGACTTTCGAGCTTTTTCAGGGTTTGGGATTTCAGGCTACGCAAGAGACGCAGCGAGTACCCTCTCGATCTGAGGGCGCCAAATAGAGTAGAACAAGCCTCATTGAAATTTACCTTATCACTTGAACTGCGGTGGAAACGAATGAGTTGTGATTTGATGATACCTTTAAATGTATGTTGAGGATGAAATGATTTTGTGTGCAACAATTGATGTGAATCAGTTGGTTTAAAATACACTTTATAATCTAAATGACCGGACGCCTGAAATTGCTTGCCTTTATACACGGTCACATTGAGAAAATCAACAGAATTTTCACTGATAGTAGCTTTCAATTTAATATTTGGATCGTGATTGTTCAAAATTTCTAAAAATTCATCAAAATCTTCTTTTGAATGTTCCCAAATAATAAAAATGTCATCTAAATACCTGAGATATACGAGAGGATGCTTTGCACATTTGCTTAAGGCATTTTCCTCCCATTCCGCTACATAAATGCTTGCAAAATTAGGACTGAATCTTTTGCCCATAGGACAACCCATTATTTGTAGAAAATATTCTCCATTGAATTGAAAGTCATTACCTTTTAAGCTCAGCTCTAAAAGATCCAAAATTTGTTCATCCGGGCGTTTCGCATCCGGATATTTTTCAAATGCATTTTTAACTGATTTAACACCTTTATCAATATCAATGTTCGTATACATACTGTCGATATCCAAAGTAGCCAGAATTGCATTTTTCGATATTTTCAATTTCGAAATTTTTGACAGGAAATCCTGTGTATTTTTTAGATAGCTCGGATGTCTATTTGCTATAGGTTTCAGATGATAATCAATTAATTCCGAGATCGCATAAGATTCCGAATTACAATCTGATACAATTGGCCTCCCGGGTGGAGTTAAGTCATCCGTCCATGAAGAACGGTCCTTGTGGATCTTTGGTAGGATATAAAATTGTCTTGTTTGAGCACTGAGCTTAGCTGTTAAATATTTCAATTGTTTTTTGGTAATGTGACCTTCGTCGAGGAGAAATTTTAAGATCTTATTGAATTTTTCGATATTACTAGGCCAAATAAGTGAATCTATTTTCTTATAATGTTTAGTATTGCTGAGTTGTCTCATGGCTTCCTTTATATAATTATCCCGAGATAGAACAACTACCGACCCACCTTTGTCGGCTGGTTTAATTACTAATTTCTTATTTTTTCGAAGTTTCGTGAGGGCTCTCCGTTCACCAGCTGTTAAATTGTCTTTATCGGAGAGTATGTTCATGCTGAACACCTTTTGGATGATTCGTTTACTAGCCTCAATAATTTCGGGATCTACTTCACTATCTGGAGGTGACCAACCAGATGATTCTGTGAAAGGAAGTTTCCGACCGCTGGAGTTTCTAAAGCGGTCTGCTAATTTCATTTGCCTAAGAAAATTACAGTTGTATGATGGTAAATTTGTTTGGTTATCGGTTTTAGGCTTTGGTGCTGGTACAAAAGTTAAACCACGATCTAAAAGAGATTTCTCTTGGGTTGTTAGGTCATTGGTGCCAGACAGGTTAACCACATTAGTTCCTAATCCCACATCTGTTAGGCGGCTGTTACCTTTGCCTTTACTTAGTTTAAATTTAGGTGGTTCAACCAGTGATCGTACATAATATTGGCGGTTCTCGTGGTCCAATGGATTAAATCCTGAGCAACATCAAACTTCGCGTCATCAATTTTAGGTATAACGTTAACGTCCTTCACTTTCCGAATGGTTTCGTTGATGATGCTCAGGGTTCTCCTCTCAGCCTGAGGGAGTTTTTGCGAAAAGTTTAGTTCAGCGAAATAAATTTTTGCTGATCTAAACTTGACCCTGATATCGCTAAGCATATTCCGCAACTGCTTAACTACGAGATCAGAATTATCGTTTCGAGAATTCACGCCAATATTTAATAATATTTTTTGGGGACTGGACTGGCCCCTGTGCCCTTTAAACATAGAGCGCAGATGATTGAATTTGGCGCCGGGGTAACACTCCACCTGGATGTCCGGATGGGGATTTCGATCAATGCGTCCTAAATTTGAACTTCCAATCATAAGGATGTTTTTACAAACATCGGGGAGGCGCCAATTCCTTTTGTCAAAATTAACTCCGCTTTTATGCCGAAACTGGGAGAATTTAGAATCAAATGAGCGGCCCGAGTTGCGGCTCGGTGATTTGACTTTCTCTGAGTACGATATACCTGGTTGAACCACACTAGAGGCAGGAGAAGGGGGAGAGGAAACAGAAGCAGGAGAGGAAACAGAAGCAGGAGAGGAAACAGAAGCAGGAGAGGAAACAGACGGAGGAGTTCTAGTAAGAGCACTAGGAGAACCAGAGAAGAAAGGCTGAGGAGGAGTAGGAGGTAGAGGAGCAAGACGAGGCGAGACAGCGTTACTCAATTTGCGAGCATCTTCAGTCACAATATGGACCGGAGATGTTTGCAAATTGAGGCGCTTACTCTGAGAGAAAGAAGAAGTAGAAGGAAAAGAAGAGGGAGAAGTGCTTTGCCTTGATCTTTTCTTATTTTGCTTTTCGCGTTGGGGTAGAGGGACAACACGGGCCGGAGTTTGCTTGCTCCCTCCCGTATTGTTCCTTACTCCAGACGCTGGGCGAAGTTCCGAAATGTAAGACTCATAGGCCGAAATCGTCTTATCTGTCAACTTATTTTTAAAGTTTTTTTGAGCCCAGATCAAGGCACGCGCCGAAGCGCTGTTGAAGTCTATTTTTTCGAGTCCAGGAGGTGGTCGCATAGCCAAAGTTATCTTAGACTTCAACTGGTTTAAATTTATCTCAACTAAAGCATTTAACGTTTGGTTGGCCCATCCCACACTAATCTGTCGAAAAACAGAAAAAATGTGTGGGGTGGGAAGAGCCGGCTTTAGAAAGCCACCTAACTCATCTACTTTCTTCTCCAACTGTTTCGGGAAATCCCGGTTGGCCAAATGCTGCTCTAAGAGCCCAATATGGTGCATACACTGAATCACCTGGAAAAGGGCCTTGACCAATCTAGAATAGGCCTGGAACGATTGTTCCTGGCCTCTTCCAGACTGGGCAACTCTCTTTCCCTGATGATTCTGTCTTTTTTGAGCCATTTGAAGAATAGGTAGATGAATAAAATGAAATTAAAATGAAGAAATGAAATAAATTAAAATGAAATCTAGATATTACCTATTAGAGAAGATACCTGGATTGGTTGTAGTCTTCAGCAAAGGTAGAAAATAATCCGTCTGTCTCGACGCGTTTCGCTTGGTTTGGCTTTTTCAAAGAGACTTTGAGGAAAATGAATCCAACTTTGGGAGGGCATGCATGGTATATATCCATATGTGGGCTGAGGGTGTTTTTCACAGCTCAGTATATAATTAAACTCGGTAACAAGCTGACAAATGTCACTCATCTAATTAATTCTTTTCAATCTGAGATGTCCCAAGTTTGTTTTTCACAACTCAGTTTGTGTCGTCCAAACAAATTAGATGAAGCTCTATTGATTGGCTTCCATTGAATTTTAATCAGTCAGTGAGTGGTTTGCTTTACTGACCCCATGAAGCCCTATTGGTTGGCTTTGATTTAAGTAAAACCAATCGGGAGCGGTTTGCTTTACTGGCTTCAGAAGTATGTGAAAATAATATGAAAAAATGGTTTGATAAAATATATTGAGACTAAAGAAATAAATGAAAAAATAACGCCAAAGATCATGATGCCGCACGAATGTTATCAGTTGGAATGAAAATCCCCCGACGGAGGTTTATGACGGAAAATATTTTACACCACGTAGAAATTGTGTGTTTTACCTTCTGAACCTCTACATTGTGTGAAAGGTATGAAAAATTAAAATTAAAATAAAAATAATAATTTAAATAAATGAATCAACCAAATAAATAAATAAATAAATAAATAAATAAATAAATAAATAAATAAATAAATAAAAATTAATAAAAAAATTTAAAATAATCAATAAATAAATATATAAATAATAATTTTATTTAGGAAATACATACACATGATTGAAATTAGAACCTATTTTGTTTTTGGGCATATATGAACTCTGGCACTCGCCTTTGTGTGTTTGAGGTTAAAAAATCGCACTGGCACAGACATTTCATACTGAAACGTTTTTTTCTTTTAATATGCCGCCGAAAAATTGTTTTCATTTACTGAACCCTGATTGGTTTCAAACATGACAAAAAAGTACACAAAATTGATTTAAACTAAGTGATGAGCTTAGGAACTGGTTAAACTGACTGGCAGAAATTGGTGTTATTCATTGATGGGCTCTAATTTAGTCCTTACAAGGATGTTACGCAAGCTTTTGTTTTTCTTATAGGCGATGACAGGTCGAAGATTCAAAGGTTCATTTAATTTAGCATTGGTAAAATTGAATTCATCTTTTAACATTTTTGCTATTTCGATATTCATTCTGTTGTACGTTAAAGTGAAAGGAATGATGGACCTCCTTTCGCATTCGCCCTCTGATATGTTCATACCAAATGGCCAAAGGGTTTGAAGCGTATTGATCCAAAAAGCTTCACGTCTTTTTCTAAATTCATCCGTTTCTTCTAATGTGTCTTTAATTGGTGGTTGTTCAATAGGATGGATTTCGAAATCGTCCAAAGAATGGTCAGGAAGGTTAAAATGTTGTGCTACTGGGGCATCAGCATTATGTTTTATATCCTGTTTGTGTCTAGTAGCACGTTCTCGAAAAGGATTTTGACTTTGACCAACATACTGTTTCCGACATCGCTTACAAGTGATAAGGTAAATAATGTTTGGTGAATCACAATGGAGGGGGTTACGGATCTGATAATGATTTTTCGTTTGTTCAGAGGAAAATTCCTCTTTCTGATCAGGCATAAAAGTATGCAGTCTACAACGAGGCTTTTTGCAATTAAATACCGCGCCACTACCATTCTGCAACGGTCTGTTGTGTTCAATCTTCAGTGGTTCAAAATCGGTAGTTTCAGCTGGACTTTCGAGCTTTTTCAGGGTTTGGGATTTCAGGCTACGCAAGAGGCGCAGCGAGTACCCTCTCGATCTGAGGGCGCCAAATAGAGTAGAACAAGCCTCATTGAAATTTACCTTATCACTTGAATTGCGGTGGAAACGAATGAGTTGTGATTTGATGATACCTTTAAATGTATGTTGAGGATGAAATGATTTTGTGTGCAACAATTGATGTGAATCAGTTGGTTTAAAATATACTTTATAATCTAAATGACCGGACGCCTGAAATTGCTTGCCTTTATACACGGTCACATCGAGAAAATCAACAGAATTTTCACTGATAGTAGCTTTCAATTTAATCCCAAATAATAAAAATGTCATCTAAATACCTGAGATATACGAGAGGATGCTTTGCACATTTGCTTAAGGCATTTTCCTCCCATTCTGCTACATAAATGCTTGCAAAATTAGGACTGAATCTTTTGCCCATAGGACAACCCATTATTTGTAGAAAATATTCTCCATTGAATTGAAAGTCATTACCTTTTAAGCTCATCTCTAAAAGATCCAAAATTTGTTCATCCGGGCGTTTCGCATCCGGATATTTTTCAAATGCATTTTTAACTGATTTAACACCTTTATCAATATCAATGTTCGTATACATACTGTCGATATCCAAAGTAGCCAGAATTGCATTTTTCGATATTTTCAATTTCGAAATTTTTGACAGGAAATCCTGTGTATTTTTTAGATAGCTCGGATGTCTATTTGCTATAGGTTTCAGATGATAATCAATTAATTCCGAGATCGCATAAGATTCCGAATTACAATCTGATACAATTGGCCTCCCGGGTGGAGTTAAGTCATCCGTCCATGAAGAACGGTCCTTGTGGATCTTTGGTAGGATATAAAATTGTCTTGTTTGAGCACTGAGCTTAGCTGTTAAATATTTCAATTGTTTTTTGGTAATGTGACCTTCGTCGAGGAGAAATTTTAAGATCTTATTGAATTTTTCGATATTACTAGGCCAAATAAGTGAATCTATTTTGTGTGTGTGTGTGTGTGTGTGTGTGTGTGTGTGTGTGTGTGTGTGTGTGTGTGTGTGTGTGTGTGTGTGTGTGTGTGTGTGTGTGTGTGTGTTTGAGGTTAAAAAATCGCACTGGCACAGACATTTCCTACTGAAACGTTTTTTTCTTTTAATATGCCGCTGAAAAATTGTTTTCATTTACTGAACCCTGATGGGTTTCAAACGTAACAAAAAAGTACATAAAATTGATTTAAACTAAGTGATGAGCTTAGGAACTGGTTAAACTGACTGGCAATAATTGATGTTATTCATTGATGGGCTCTAATTTAGTCCTTACAAGGATGTTACGCAAGCTTTTGTTTTTCTTATAGGCGATGACAGGTCGAAGATTCAAAGGTTCATTTAATTTAGCATCGGTAAAATTGAATTCATCTTTTAACATTTTTGCTATTTCGATATTCATTCTGTTGTACGTTAAAGTGAAAGGAATGATGGACCTCCTTTCGCATTCGCCCTCTGATATGTTCATACCAAATGGCCAGAGGGTTTGAAGCGTATTGATCCAAAAAGCTTCACGTTTTTTTCTAAATTCATCCGTTTCTTCTAATGTGTCTTTAATTGGTGGTTGTTCAATAGGATGGATTTCGAAATCGTCCAAAGAATGGCCAGGAAGGTTAAAATGTTGTGCTACTGGGGCATCAGCATTATGTTTTATATCCTGTTTGTGTCTAGTAGCACGTTCTCGGAAAGGATTTTGACTTTGACCAACATACTGTTTCCGACATCGCTTACAAGTGATAAGGTAAATAATGTTTGGTGAATCACAATGGAGGGGGTTACGGATCTGATAATGATTTTTCGTTTGTTCGGAGGAAAATTCCTCTTTCTGATCAGGCATAAAAGTATGCAGTCTACAACGAGGCTTTTTGCAATTAAATACCGTGCCACTACTATTTTGCAACGGTCTGTTGTGTTCAATCTTCAGTGGTTCGAAATCGGTAGTTTCAGCTGGACTTTCGAGCTTTTTCAGGGTTTGGGATTTCAGGCTACGCAGAAGGCGCAGCGAGTACCCTCTCGATCTGAGGGCGCCAAATAGAGTGGAACAAGCCTCATTGAAATTTACCTTATCACTTGAATTGCGGTGGAAACGAATGAGTTGTGATTTGATGATACCTTTAAATGTATGTTGAGGATGAAATGATTTTGTGTGCAACAATTGATGTGAATCAGTTGGTTTAAAATACACTTAATAATCTAAATGACCGGACGCCTGAAATTGCTTGCCTTTATACACGGTCACATCGAGAAAATCAACAGAATTTTCACTGATAGTAGCTTTCAATTTAATATTTGGATCGTGATTGTTCAAAATTTCTAAAAATTCATCAAAATCTTCTTTTGAATGTTCCCAAATAATAAAAATGTCATCTAAATACCTGAGATATACGAGAGGATGCTTTGCACATTTGCTTAAGGCATTTTCCTCCCATTCCGCTACATAAATGCTTGCAAAATTAGGACTGAATCTTTTGCCCATAGGACAACCCATTATTTGTAGAAAATATTCTCCATTGAATTGAAAGTCATTACCTTTTAAGCTCAGCTCTAAAAGATCCAAAATTTGTTCATCCGGGCGTTTCGCATCCGGATATTTTTCAAATGCATTTTTAACTGATTTAACACCTTTATCAATATCAATGTTCGTATACATACTGTCGATATCCAAAGTAGCCAGAATTGCATTTTTCGATATTTTCAATTTCGAAATTTTTGACAGGAAATCCTGTGTATTTTTTAGATAGCTCGGATGTCTATTTGCTATAGGTTTCAGATGATAATCAATTAATTCCGAGATCGCATAAGATTCCGAATTACAATCTGATACAATTGGCCTCCCGGGTGGAGTTAAGTCATCCGTCCATGAAGAACGGTCCTTGTGGATCTTTGGTAGGATATAAAATTGTCTTGTTTGAGCACTGAGCTTAGCTGTTAAATATTTCAATTGTTTTTTGGTAATGTGACCTTCGTCGAGGAGAAATTTTAAGATCTTATTGAATTTTTCGATATTACTAGGCCAAATAAGTGAATCTATTTGTGTGTGTGTGTGTGTGTGTGTGTGTGTGTGTGTGTGTGTGTGTGTGTGTGTGTGTGTGTGTGTGTGTGTGTGTGTGTGTGTGTGTGTGTGTGTGTGTGTGTGTTTGTGTGTGTGTGTGTGTTGAGATGCAGGTGGGTTGGGGTGGGCATAAGGTGGAGGTGTGCAGTGGGGTAAGTGCCACATCATTTAACCCTGCTTCTGTCTGCTCCAGTATTTTCTGGCTCAACTATATTTGCCAATGATGGCCCTAATGCATATTACAATCTTTCCCGTGAGACTTATGCAAAGAGTGTGCTCAACTATATATGCCCACGTATGCCCAACAATATACGCAAACACTGGCCCAATGCTGTATGCCAACCCTGACCCATTTTCATATGCCAATGTTGGTTCAATACCGGATGCCAACTTTGGCCCAATGTTATCCCAAAGTTATTGGCCGATGTTGGCCCAACGTTGTATGCCAACATTGGCCCAACGTTGTATGCCACCATTGGCCCACCTTCGATGGGCCAGCGTTGGGCCGAGGAGCAAACGGCATTGAGCCAATGTTGGTAACCATCATTGGTCCAACGGAACGGACAACGTTGGGCCAATGTACCCATGCTGGCTGGGGCCAAACATCGACCAATTCGCGATTTTCCAAGTTGAATTGCTCAGCTATGAGTGCTGGAAGTACTCACAAAGTTCCCGAAGTGCTGATCAATGTGAACAGCAACATTGTGGATATTTATTGCTGCGGAACCATTTTGACAAAAACAAGAGGAAATTTGTTTCATCTTAATTATCACCTGACACCACACAGGAGTTAACGGTAAAAAGCTGTTAAAGCAGCTTGTTGACTATAGTTTCTGTTAACTAGTACCGAAGACTAGGTGGCGATAGCCATTCAATTCAGGTCTGCTTTTAACAAATTTTCGGGAATAGCACAGCTTTTAAGCTGCAACAGAACAATAGTATATTAATCCAAATCCCCACCCCCACCCCCACCCACAAACACACACGTACACGCATAGATAAAAGAATTATAAAACAGCTGCTCTTCTGCATCATGTCCGGGAAGAGAAAACAAGATAACAAGACAATTTGAACAAAATCCTAAACATTGTTCCAGATGCAAGAGTATTCACCTTTGTAGTAGACTTCGAGTCAGGAAATTGGCAAGCAATCATTATTTTCGACGGAGGAGGTCTTCGTTTTTTGTTTTTTTGTTTTGTTACCCAAGCAACTTAATACATTTAGATCAGGGTCTAGATCCTCCAAAGTCAGGGTCCAAATTATCCAAAATCCGTTCTCCGAGGTCCGAATCCTCCAAGTCGGGGTCCGAATTCTTCAAAGCCCGAATCATCCAAGGTAGGTCCGAGTCCGTTTGTACGAACGGATACGGACCCTTGAGAATTCGGACCTTGGGGGATTCGGATCTTCTCTTCCTTCTCCTTCTTCTTCTCCAATAACTCCGCCATTCGGCGGGCTTCACGTCGTCGTCCGGCGGATGGTCAGAGGTGGACTGGCCATATGGTCCACCGGGAAAATTCTCGGTGCCCCCCACCCCCACCCCCCACCCCCGTATTGGGTTCCCTGGGGGTCTCCAAAATTGATGCAGCCCAACACTTGTTGGTACGTGAAATTTCGTGAAAATGACTAAGAGGCGAAATTGATCTGAATGCATAGAATGTCGGTATATCGAAATGTTCTCTTTGTGGGCTGTCATTGGCAGTCCACATGGAGGACATTTCGATACACCAGCAGTCTAGTCTGCCATTGATCGCTCAGATGAAAAGAAACTGCGTCACTTAAATTTCAAAAATCAAAATTTTCTCCGATTGGACAGAACTGTGGTCTTCCCGATGACCACCCCCCCCCCCCCCCCCCCCCCGCAGACCCATTTTTATCGAATAATCGATGAAGATGGTACAAAATGCCATCGGAATGTCCTCTGTGGACTGCCATTGATCGCTCAGATGCAAGAAAGCCGCGTTCGTCCAGTTCGCAAAATCAAAATTTTCTTCAGGTCTGGGACCCCCTTGGTGCATTCCCCGGTAACTTTACTTGGCACAGTCCGCCCTGCGGAGGGTCCTTTTTCTCTCTTCCTTTTCTGCTGTGACCTCTTATGGATTCGGTGGTTAGAATCAATGTCAACGTCCGGCTTATCCGTGTCACTTGGGACCAGTGTGGGAGGAAATCCCCCCCCCCCCCCCCCCCACGCGAAAGGCACTACACCTCTCCAAGGACTCCGGTTCTAATGTTCTGTCAAAATCCACTGCTAAGTAAATTTTGCCAATTCGCACTTGGATACTTCAGGTGGTAGTAAGCGCAGCCTTCAAACTTACCAGCGTTTCTTTGATCTCAGCGGGTAATTCCATCCGAGTGTAGCTCTGTTCACACCTCGGTGTCCAAGGTACGAAATGTGATATAACTGATGTGAATCCAAAATGGTTTCGCACGCCGATGGTGCGCAGGACGTTGTCACACGAACCCCTTTTAATCTCAATTGCAGTAAGTAATTTCACGCCTTGGTGTTGCAAAGGAGGAGAGTGTCGGGGTACTCCGTGACGCGTGTGTCTTGGGAGGAGATGGTGAGACTGTGGGAGTCGTTGTGGGTGTTTTTAGACTGCTTGTTGACTGGCCTGGCTGGTATGGTCTAGTCCTGGCTGTGTTATTTCTTGTGGTGGTTATTGTTGTACCTGTCGATTAGCTGTGGCGATTTGTTCTTCCGATTGATTTAATTGCTGCTTGATTAATTTGTTTTGGTTTGCCATGCCTTCACGGTGTTTCTGGTCTTTTCGTTCCCACTTGAGTCTTTCCTGTTCTCTTAGCCGTTCATCCTCTTTCCTGTTCTCTTAGCCGTTCATCCTCGAGTCTTTCTTGCTCTCTTTGTCCTCTTGCAAGTCTTTTCCGGATGTACACTTCGTATGGATCTCCTGATCCTTCCTTAGCGTGCTGACTGTCGGTATCCGAGACCATGGCGTCATTGCTCGGTTAGTCCAGGCTGATTAGAGAGTCGGGGACAGGTTGGTTGTCCATCGTTTCTTCGGTCTCCCTCTCCGACTTCCCTACCCTCCGACTTGCTTGGGGAAGTGCGACTGGGTTTGGGTGGAGAAGATTCAACAACAGCCTCCCACCCCTTCTGTTTCTCCGTTTCAGTCCTTGTTCTCTCCAGCCATGCTTCCATACGTCTGGCTGATGGTGGCTTTCTCTTCTTTTTCCTCTGCTGTTGTTGCTTTTCTTGGCCTTTATCAGGTTTCCCAGACATGGAGTCTTGGCGCTTCCAAGGGTGTGGACCAGTGCGGGACGGGCCCCGCGAAAGGTACTACCATTATCCAAGGAAGGTTATTGGGTGTACTTTATGGTGAGGTGAACGCAACATGGATAGCCCAGTTAAGTGTCTCCAACTTGCGAAGACGGGGAATCCATCTTCTCTAGTGGTAGTAATTAAGGAGCTTTCACACTAGCGCCCGACCACCTGGGAACCCAAGCGATCTATGATAACATGAATGAATAACTGACAAGGGAACGACTAATCAATGGTTTCGCGCATCGAAGGCGCACAGGGACGGTTTGGGACAAGCCCCTTTCGACCCTACGTTGACATTTAAGATTTTAGAAATTTTCCGCAGATCGCAATCATGGTAGGTCACAACAGAGGAGGAAAAGTTGAGGGAGCAGGCTTGTCACGTTTTCTTCAGGCGAGTATTACCCTCCCTCAGGTGAGGGCCAGTGTGAGAGGGTGTCCTCTTAACAAAGGTGCTATCTCTCCCCGAGGGCGCGGGGTGGTATATTCCATAACTTATCTTCTTTTTGTTGTAGAGGCCGTCCTCTATATATAGTCTGCCTCTGGCTGATCGCGACAAGGAAGAACTTTTTCGGTTTCGGCGGATAGATAAACGTCAACCAACTCCAACAAACGGCCCTCTCAGAGCACCACCAAATGACCCGAACTTCTCTGGTTTGGGGACAAGCCTGCTTGTTATCCTATTTGGCGGGAGCAAAAGTACGTCTTGGAGACGTTTTACAAAAAGGTCAGTATCGAGATGCAGGACCAACGCTCGCTCCCTAGGGGTCGACGACCACCTCCAGGGATGGAGTGAAGGATGCTAACATGCAGTTATAATGGTTCCATAACGGTTAGTGGGAAAGAAAAAAAAGTCGTGTGTTTGTAAAGATTTTGTTGTCTGTCTTCTTAGCCTTGTGGTGATCTGTTATCTCTTCAGGCAAGTATTGTCTGCCGCTTACTGTTCGCTTGTTGGCGCCGTCCTTGGCAAATAAAGTCTTCCTCGAGGCTCTTCTGTTAGTCCTTTATATTGATGTGGCAGGGTCTTTACGGAAGTGGTGTCTATTGTTCTGTGGCTGCGTCGTGTCTAAGGGCGTGCGTGGCCTTCTAATGTGTCATGTCAGTTATGGTGTATGTCGTATCTTCTGTGTATCGGTTGCGGCGTGGGAAATTAGAAAAAAGAAGTGTTATGCCCCCTCCCATTGGCCCTTCCATGGGTGCTGGCTGGTGGTTTCTCGGGGACAGGAATAGGGAATGCCTTGAATTCCTGATCGGTGTATTTTTCTAGAAGTAGCTGTTGGTCTTCTTCACTGTATTCCTTCTGCACGTACCTGATGTACTGATTTCTGGTCCGATGAAGTCAAGTTTTAGACTGCCGAATGCTCCTGGGCTTGCATCATGATGATAGGACGCTTCAACTGAGCTCTCGATTTAAAATGCTGTGTGAGGGTTTTTTATGTTTTCTCTAAGCTTAGGGACCATGCAGAGCACTGCTGTGCGTACATAAACTGACAGGCTTAAGTTGTGGTAGAATCCAAAGTGTTCGTTTTGGATTTAATTCACAATTTTATGAAGGGAATTTAAGCTGTTTCTCCTTTTCGAGTGTAAACGAGCAGTCATGGATGACCGTTAAAATTTTACTTTAACTCAAGAGTGGTGAGTCCGTCTCACCATTGTGTGTTACTATCGTCACCATTGTGCTGTCCTGTGTCACATTCGTTACACTCGTATCACAACAGTGTCAAACAAAGTTCAACCTGTGTTCAACCTGTGTCGATCAATATCTCTCTGCTCCTTCAGATGGGACGTAATAGAAAAGGTAAAGTACGTCCAAGAAGTTCAACAGGTAGTGAAGATCTTACAACTCCGTCGAGTAAGAGACAGGCTACTTTAAAGGATTTTAAAACAATGTTTGAAAATGAAGAAAATGAAAATACTTCCAAAGATGTGTCAGTTTGTGAGGCAGGTTCATTGGATAATAATAATGATTCTACTATTCTCGCAAACGTGAATAAAAAACTGAGTATTATCTCCAGCCGTCTAGAAAATTTGATCACCCGATCTGAATTTCTCTCGACTATGAAGAACCAGATTACGAAACCAGAATTTAATAAAGAACTTTTAGATCTGAAAAACAACATCTTGGATTCGCTGAATCGAAAGATAGACTTAATTGAAAGCCGTGTGTTCGATTTGGAAAAACATAATGATATTTTACTCAAAGAAAATAAAAAACTATCCTCCAAGACTGATGACAATCTGCAAGAGAAGGCAGACACCCGCTACCGTCTCAATGATCTTGAACAGTATTCTAGGAAAGATAGCGTTCGAATTTTTGGCTTATCGGTAGATGGGAACGAAACGACGAACGAGACATCAAAGAAAGTGTTGAACCTAGTGAATAGTAGACTAAGTCTCAACTTCGAAATGACACACATTTCTGTCGCACACAGACTGAAATCTGTGCGATTTCCCAACAAGGCACCGATTTTAGTAAAATTTACAAGCCGATCCCATAAAATTGAAGTTATCAAAGAGCGAAAAAAATTGAAAGGATCTGGAATCTCAATAACTGAGGATTTAACCAGGATGAATAGTGACTTATTAAAAAAGGCCTTCTCGTCAACAAATGTTTCCAATTCATGGTCAACTGACGGCAAACTTTATTTAAAGCTCCTGAATGGACGTATTCAGCGGTTCAGAACAGAAGAAGAGCCTAATAAAATTATCCAAGGACATTCTCCAGACCACTCATCACAACTCGGCGACGGTACATTTTTCTAACTATCATCTTCATACCGCATCACCAGCAATGGTATCGATTTAATCCAGGTGGGACCGTTTGGGTAAATGGCTGTAATGCAGCCACGATGGGAACTGATGTAAATTCTAACTTTTGATCAGATTGTTATGTTTTACTGGAGAGTGACCTCAAAATTCCACAGTATTTAAAACGATGTTCAGAATATAAATCATGGCTGGTGCGACACAGCTATGAGATGTTATGAACAATTCAAAAACTGGAAATTATTGTGCTGCGTGCCGGACTTTTTGCGTAACTTTCATTCGGGAAATACAGTGGACTTCACAAACGGAATATATTCTAAAACTATTTCGTTTTATTTTGATCCCAAGTGAGAGCGATTTTTCAAAATTATGGATTTCTCAACACTCAAAAAATGGATCTATACTGCAGTAAACTTCAAGACCGAATAATTTGTAAAAATATTATATTTTGATACCAAGTCAGAACGAATTTCCAACAATCATGGAATTAGCTATGAACATTAAGCCATGAAAATATTCCCCCTAAAGATGACACACAGCCTAGCATATAACAGGATATAGCCCATTCAAGGTATTTTGTTTTCTCGAATTTTATCCCAACACACATCCCTATCCGATCATGGCTGCTGTTACGAAATTATGGCTGCTGTTACGAAAACAACCCACGTTTGTTTCTTTATATTTTTCCCCTGTTATTGGGTTTTTTTTCTATCCTTTAAAATTGTTCTTCCTGTCTGGTCATGGCTGCAAACTTGCAGCCATGGCCGGACAGGAGGAGCAAATGGGATATATTAAAGCGGATCTTTAAATATTGGTAGGGCACTTCAAAAAGTATTTATATCCGATCATGACTGCTGTTACGAAAACAACCCACGTTTGTTTTTGTTGCTTTTTCTATCGTTTTCTATCCTTTAAAATTGTTCTTCCTGTCTGGGCATGACTGTAAACTTGCAGCCATGACTGGTCAGGAGGAACAAATTGGATATATTAAAGCGGAGCTTCATCATGGCTGCTGTTACGAAATTATGGCTGCTGTTACGAAAACAACCCACGTTTGTTTCTTTATATTTTTTCCCTGTTATTGGGTTTTTTTTCTATCCTTTAAAATTGTTCTTCCTGTCTGGTCATGGCTGCAAACTTGCAGCCATGACCGGACAGGAGGAGCAAATGCGATATATTAAAGCGGATCTTTAAATATTGGTAGGGCACTTCAAAAAGTATTTATATCCGATCATGACTGCTGTTACGAAAACAACCCACGCTTGTTTTCGTTGCTTTTTCTGTCGTTTTCTATCCTTTAAAATTGTTCTTCCTGTCTGGTCATGACTGCAAACTTGCAGCCATGACTGGACAGGAGGAACAAATTGGATATATTAAAGTACAATTGGGTCTATAGGTTATTCGTACTTTAGGATACTCACTTAATAATCTATTCAGTTCTCTTTAAAATACAACACTATCACTTTTTCTGGCTCAGTAGAAAAGATACGTCTTATCGCTTCAAATCCACTCAACAAGAGAACGGTTCGACCAATCTTCGCCAACTCATCGCTTATTATCGTACGTTCTCGGCGAACTCCGGATTCCTCACGATGCTTCCATCCGGTTGAAGGTGATCGGCCGTACCGTCAATGCAATTTCACAACACTCTTCCCCGTTCTAAATAATTTATAGCAATTTTGAAACTTCAATCCGGAAGAGTGTGTTGGTTAAAAAGTTGAGTCAAATTAATCTAGACTGCAGCAAATTCTGAAAATGGCCGCTGCTAACAGTCCAATTATTTAAGAGATATTCAGTATTAAAACACAAGGTCTCTTGTCGGATAACCCTTCAAGAGAAAATTACTTGTACATTAAGAAATTTGTACACTAATTTAAACAAGATCTCTCGTTAGATAAACTTTCAAGAGAAAATTACTTGTACATTAAGAAATTGGTACCCTAATTTAAACAAGATCTCTCGTTAGATAAACTTTCAAGAGAAAATTACTTGTACATTAAGAAATTGGTACCCTAATTTAAACAAGGTCTCTCGTTAGATAACCTTCCAAGAGAAAATTACTTCACAGTGCACTTAGTATCTCCCCCATCAGATAGCCTTCTGAGAGAGTTCCCCGGTAGTATTTTACTGTATGTTGTACACCACTCTTGCATTCGCAGAAGTGGCTTCCAACAGATCTTTCGGGGACTCCCCTACTCTGACCAAAGCAACTTCATTGGCCACCTCTCCAATGACTTCAGGGGTAGTCCATTTCCTCCTACCCATGGGGAAGTAGGGTGCATCTGTTTCCAACAGCAGTCTTTCAACTGGAATGGCAGCCACAGCTCTTTTCATTTCCGGTGTAAAAACTTTACACAACCCTGTGATGCCAAAAAATGTATTGGGTCGGAACCTCAACCAGGTCTTAACGTCACTTTCCAACCCTGTGAAACAATGTAAATGAATCACCTGACTGCTGTGGGTAGCTTCGAGAACCTTGAATAGAGCGGTACTCAGCACATCGTGTGACATTAGATAGCCTTCAGCCCCACGAATGTGTAAAACCAAGGGCTTATTTTTGGGGGCCAGCTCTAACAATTCCCCAAACACCCTGTCCTGCTCTTCTATTTGGGCAGATCCTGCAACATATGAACGATCCAGACCAATTTCCCCAAATGCTGCTACCTGGGGTGAATTTACCAATTCCTTCAGCTGCTGTCTCTTTTCTGTGGTAAGGCTGGGGTACTTTGAAGGGTGACACCCAACTGCCAGTGGCTGGGCCACCTGCTGTGGATCCGTTGGATAATCCTCAGGATCACAGATAACATTTACTGCAGCTTCTAACTGAATCTGGACTTGGGGTTTCACCTGCCCACGGGTCCTTTCCAACATACAATTTAAACTCATATTGGGTAAACCGAATTTATGTTGGATCCTATTAAAATGATAATGGGAATCAATAGCCGATGGTACCTCCCCCAAGGGCACTCTGGCTGTGATAACCAAGGAACCTTTGACTTTTTTTGATTTTCTTAAGGGGGCTACTTCAGGGTCCACTACCAACTGTCCCAGCACACCTTCCATAATGGTTGGGCGCTGTAGTTTTCGTTGAGGCCCTGTCTGAGACTCCACCCCTTGTGACTCCCAAGTCCGTTTTTTCCCAGTACCTACTTTCAACTCCTCTTCCCCCTTAACATGTTTTACCTGAACTTTTGCACTTTGGGTCATCCTCTGTGCAACAGGAGTTTGAATTTTTTCTTGAACTTTTGCACTTTGGGCCGTCCTCAGTGCAACAGGAGTTTTAATTTTTCTAATAGTGGTTGTTGCTTGGTGTTCTGGTGTCCTTTGGATAGTCCTCTGAACATTTTTCTCCTTTTCTAGAGCTGACAAGATCCAGGCTGCAGCAGCCATTGGATCATCAGTCTCATGTCGATAGGTCAACCCAGCTGCCTCCACCTGAGCAGCTTGCCAAAGAGTTTTTTCTATCTTATTTTTTCTGCTCCTATCCACTAGCAATCTAACTTTCCAAAAAGGAGATCTAGACCTCATAAAAATACCCTGACCTGCTATACTAGCTTGATTTAGTGCCATGCAAACTACCTTCCAGGAAAATAAACAGCCGACACAATTCAGCTGTGGTAGTTTTATACCTTCTTTAGGAAGAGGGATTCCTAAATCTTTAGCAATGGCCTCTATGGTCAGATAATACCCACTATCAGATGGTAGGGTAAGGGAAGCTAAACTATCTGTTGTGGCCTTATCTTTTTTTAAAGCCTCTACTAGGTTCTCCAGAACCACCACATCAGGGATTACTTCCCTGGCCACCTTTGTCCATCCTAGGACATCCCTTGCCAACAGTACCATATCTTGCACCATTTTCTGCCTTAAAGGCTCAGGGGTGATGGTGTTATGTTCCACCCACCAAGATACAGGAAAATGATTTCCAATAAAGTGTCCATGTGTGTCTGTTTTAATGGCCTCTGAACAACTCTTCAATGGACACACTTTATCTTTTTTTGAATGCTGACCTCCTTGGGTAGACCTCAGAGAATCAGTAATTGGACCACTTTTATCCTTTCTTTTTAAATGCTGACCTCCTTGGGTAGTCCTCGGAGAATCAGTAACTGGACTACTTCTGTCCTTTCTTTTAGCCCCAGGAGCCTCTGTCTGTCTTTCTGGTCTTGCGTAGATAGTCTTTGCAAGACTGGGGTATTGCTCCTTTTTACCTTGATCACGAACAAGAGCAGTCTTATTCGTGACCGGTAAGGCCACAGTTGGGACCGTAAACACTCCCCTGCTGTCCAGGATCTTATCCATGGATTGAATTTTTTCCTGTGCCTTAGTAGCACTAGGCATGCTACTCATTTGGATATTTCCACTAGGAAAATATCTAATGTCCCTTGTAACTGGAGTGTAAGATGGGGCTGTATGCTGTGGTCTTGATCTTATCTTAGGGAGAGGACCCATTTTTTCTCTAACCCAACCTTGGCAAACTAACTGATCCAAAGCCAAGGCAGTTGCATCTGTCATCCACAGCCTATTATTTTCCTTCTTGGCCATTTGGTACTGCTGTAATAAAATGTTTTTAATTTCTTCTAGTGACCAACCGGTTCCTAGAAGTAGGGCCATAAACCTGCTGGCAGGGCGGATTAAAATCCCCTCCTGAGTTTGTCTCAGCAGTTTCTCCCGCATTAACTTGATCTCTCTATCCTCTGATTGCGGGCCCGCCCCAGGTGCTATGGCGATACTTTCTGCCAATCCAATGAGATTTTCCTTTTGGGTGGCAGAAACACCAACTTCAACTTGGCGTTGGACAGTAGGTGATGGCCCCTGTCCCACTGCCCCTGATACATTTGGATAAACCTCATGTATCTCACTTACATTTTCAGACACATTTGGATCAACCTCATGTGTCTGTGGCCCCTCCTCTATCTCCATTGCTTCCTCAAGCAGATATTCTTCATGTGTCGGCAATGGAAGAGGAGTTTGTAAAGCCTTTTCAAAATCAGACTGAACTGACACAATTGGATCACCCTCCTGTGTCTCAGCTGAAGGAAAACTAATAATCGGATCTAAACATCCAGACACAGTTGGATCACCCTCCTGTGTCTCTGATAAAGTATAAGACTGCTCTGATACCTTTGGATCGCCCTTGGGTGACAGCAACCAATCTGTTTCTGTATCTTGACATAATAGATCCAATTCATATTCTGAGTCTGACATGATCTAAAATGAAAAGAAAATCAACAATTAGAACACTTGTATTCATCGATCGCAGCTCCTTGCTCAGCAGTAACTCCTACACATTTTCCATGAAACCATTCCAAACAGTGATCACATTGGATCATAAACTGACCACTGTAAGGTTTTCGACAAATGCAAAAATTCGAGGTAGATCTTACCACACTGACCACCCCTGTGTCTTTGAACACTCGAAGGCACCCGGATAGCCAGGGAGGCAAAACTCTATCATGGCATTTTTTTAATCTGTCATGATTCACTACAATAGCTGAGCTTTTGAAAATAACTTTAAATAAATATGGTGTATACACCTCACCAATTATCCCTGGACCTTTCCAGAAAGGTGATAATTTCGTGCATTTCCCTTTTTTATTTGCAGTTTCTAACATATAAACTACATCACCAAGTTCATATGTTTTCTTATTCAGAGTGAGATCGTAATTTCTTTTCATTTTTTTTTTCGTTTCTGACTTCAACTGATTACGTGCAACTTCATGAGCCCTTTTCATTTCAGCTTTCAAATTTTGAACATATTCAGGTATTTCTCCTTGTTTTTTATTCTCCTTGAAGTTAAACACCAGATCGCTTGGGTGATTAACCTCACGACCCAGCATCAACTTATTAGGCGTGAACCCCGTTAACCTGTGAACTGATGAACGCAGTGCCCCAGCCAATTGGGGAATAAATTTGTCCCAATCTTTTTGATTTTTATCAACAAAACATCGAACTGCGTTCATGAGGGTTCGATTTTGACGTTCTATTTGCCCATTAGCAGAAGGTCTGTATGGGGTAGTTCTGGTTTTATGTATTTGTAAAAGTTCACAAATTTCCTCAAATAACTTACTTTCAAAACAAGGACCTTGGTCCGTAAGAATTTGAAACGGGCAACCAAATCTTGAAAAGAACTCACTAACAGCTGCACAAGCCATAGTCTCAGCAGTTTGGTCAGGTAATGGGATACATTCAACCCATTTTGTAAATTGATCAGTCATCATCAAAATATATTTGTTTCCTTTTTGAGTTAAAGGCAAAGGGCCCAGGAAATCCAAGTGGACTCGCTCCATTGGATTACCTGCATGGAATATCGTCATATTCCATTTAGCTGTTCTGTTAGCCTTCTTGCCGACAGAGCACTGTGGACAAGATTCCACATATAATCTAATATCCTCACTCATTCCATACCAATAAAAAATCCTACATGCACGA
Organism: Pictodentalium vernedei; assembly: GCA_031216915.1. Lineage (NCBI taxonomy): Eukaryota > Metazoa > Mollusca > Scaphopoda > Dentaliida > Dentaliidae > Pictodentalium > Pictodentalium vernedei. Next base: position 568,688,845 of record CM062297.1, on the reverse strand, counting down.
TACCTGGTACGAGTCTCGCCCTGATGTCCAGAAGCAGGTATATCATGTGCTAAGGTCAAAATTTCTGATGCACAATTTGAAGGGACCACTAAAACTTGATCTGAACAATGCTTTTTAACCTTATATAAAAGATTATCTTTCATCAAAAATCTCTTTCTATTCAGCCACATGTATTTAGTAGCCACACTACAAATGAAAAGTTCACCCTCAGTGGGTTCCTCACCAGTTTCCAACCAGGTGATAATAGGAGAAATATCAGGATCACTTCTCTGTGTCCTTTCCATTTCCCTAAGGGAACCAACAGCTGATAAACCCACAGCATCACTCCCAGTGGTAAGGCTCCTAAGCTGATGAATTCAATATCGAATTGGGTATGGGTCCACCCTGTGTCTGGACAGATAGTACCGGTAAAAGATATCGTGTCATCCCAACCCTCTCTGAAATCCCAGGGTACTCCTGCAATTTCAGACTGTGGTTGAGAATTGCTCATATTTTCAAAATTTACATGCTGTATCTCCGTATTCACTACAGCTATTGATGGATCTTCCGATTCTTCAAACTTACAAAAACCTTGAGTCAGTGGGACCACATAGACCACCTCTTCTTCGAACTTGGCCCAATTTGCATGTAAACGGGTGCAGTGCTTGCATCCGCCACACGGTAAAATTGAAAGATCACATCCTATCTTATATTCTGAACACACATTGTCTAAGGGAATTCTGGAGAAAGCGTCTGCGTTAACATGTAGTTTCCCAGGTCTGTGTTGGACCACCATGTTATACTCGCTTAATTCCTCCATCCACCTAGCCACTTGGCCCTGTGGATCCTTAAAACTCATAAGCCACCTAAGGCTGTTATGATCTGTTCTGACAATGAAGGGTCGGCCTAAAAGATAATGACGAAACTGTCTCGTGAATCTGACAACTGCCAGAAGTTCCTTTCTGGTAGTACAATATCTCATTTGTTGAGGGGTTAAGGCAAAGCTACCATAAGCAATAACTCGTTCAACACCATTTTGTACTTGCGACAGTTCTGCCCCTAATGCCCAATCACTGGCATCTGTGTCGAGAATAAAGGTGTCGGTATGGTTTGGAAGAGTGAGGAGTGGTGGGGAAACCAAGCAAGCCTTGAGGTTTTCAAATGCCTCTTGTTGCTCTTTACCCCAATGAAAAGCTTTCTTGCCAGTCAAATCATACAATTGTTTAGCAATCTTGGCAAAATCTTTAATAAACATTCTATGATAATTTACTAAACCACAGAAACTTTCTACCTGTCTGGTGTTTTTCGGAACAGGCCAATTTTTAACAGTTTCCTTGGATTCATCGTTCAGCTCGATGCCATCTTTACTGACTATCCTTCCAAGGAATTCAATTTTGTGCTGACAAAACTCGCACTTTTGGGGTTTCAGTTTGAGCGCATACTGACGAAATCTTTCAAATATGCTCTCCAGATTTTCCAGATGCTTTTCAAAAGAACATCCACCAACAACTACATCATCAAGATAACTAAGGGCGGCAGTCCAAGTTAGTCCCTGAAGAACTAAATTTATAACCCTTGACCAGGTATAAGGACTGCCCGAGAGACCGAAAGGCATCTTAACAAATTCCCAGCTACCATGCTTCGTACTGAATGCTGTCTTGCACCTATCCTCATTTTTGACATTAACCTGATGATAGGCGCTCATGCAATCAGCTTTTCCATACCACAAATTTCCTGACAACCAATCGAGGCTCTCATCAATCCGGGGTAATGGATAAACCTCATTTTTGGTAATCGCATTAATTTTGCGGTAGTCAATACACCACCTCAGCGATTTATCTTTCTTGCGGACCAAAACTGGAGGAGATGCCCATTCACTCAAACTCGGTTGGATCACACCTGCTTCCAACAACTTCTGCAAATGGGATTCCTCCTCATCCACGAAACAGTGGTGTACGTCTCATGGGCTGGCGGATCGGTGGATGGTCTCCTGTATCAATGGAATGCTCAATTTCTTTGAAATGACCCATATCAAACTCATTTTTAGCGAACACATCTCCATATTCGATCAGAAGTGTTGCCAATTGAGTGGCTTGTTTCCGATTAAGGTTTTTAGCTGACCTCAAAAACAGATCTTTTAAATGATCAGGAACTTGCTTTACCACGTCCACTTTATTTATCTTATTAAAATTATGTGGAGCTTTAACTGTCGTTACGTCCGTTCGGGCAGTATTCACTCCAGACACATTAGTATTTCCAGAGTTTACATTTTCTATAATTGTTTCAGCCTCGTATGCATGCCCAATTAACTGATTTTTACTTAATTTAATGTTTCTAGTATTAACATTAATTAGGCATATTTTGGGTTCCGTTTCGCTTGAATGCACCGAACGCAGGCCAATTAAGGATAGTGTTTCAATTGGTTCGGCCACATAATCAGCCAAAGTTTCATTCAATTCACATTTTACTAAGATGGCTGAATTTGGTGGAACAACTGTGTCATGCAATCAGCTGATTCTAGCGATTCGTGTGGAGTCATTGACTTTGGAATAAGTTGGAATTGTAACATTTCCGATTTTTAAGAAATCTTTATTTATGTCCAGAATGGCTTTATGCTTGCGCAGAAAATCAATTCCAAGCAATACCTCATCTTCAATAGGCGCAACATAGACACACTCCCTAAATGTAAGTCCACCCATACATAGCGATAGGGGTCCTACATAACTTCCTGTCATCTGTCCATCTCTAGCGGCCGTATTAAAATGAACAGTCTTAATGATAGGAGGTGCCGGTGTTAAACGCTCAAAGAAGCGGTCTGACAAAACTGTCACATCAGCAGCTGTATCAACAACTGCGTGAGTTATTAAATTTTCTATTTTTAACTCCACATGAATTGCCGAAGGTGACTTAACACGACGTACGGTTAAATTGTCATCAGCTGTAGGAAATCTAAATGTGGTGAGGTCATTTAGTACATTTGGTGGGGGCAAAATCAGACCTCGCGATTCGGCCCCTTGTCTTTTGACGAACTTTCAAAGTGAACTTTTCTATCCCCACCACTGCCTCTATTCTTCGCTATCCTTGAAGGGCACCGAGATTTGTAGTGTCCCATTCCCTTACATAAATAGCATTGAACAGATTTGGTAGGGGATTGCGAAATTGGTTTTGTATCTTGTTTTTTTCCCATTGATCTTCCAGCAGCTGTTGGATCATTTGGAAATTTCATAGTTAATAATGAATTTAGTTTGTCAAGAATTTGCTGAAATTGTTTGTCATAACTTTCAGCTTTAGCTTCTAAGGCAAAAGTTCTCGACTCTAAATAACTAAGATCAGTTCCTGATTCATTTGATTGTTGGGAATTCTCCTTCTGTGGAGATTTTTGCCAACCAGATGACTGATTATCATCCCACAAAGGACCATAAAAAACTTGATGGGGTCAATAGTAAGGAGAGTTAGAGTAGCGACTGAAGCCATGGGTGGGACCACCAACTATTGATTTTGATCAGGAAATGGCGTAGGGTACCCACGTTTGAACGTTATCTATGCAAACGCCGTCTGTGTTAAGACAACAAAACTCGTCAAACTTTAAACAGTAATGAGTCTCGAGTACGATCCCGGGACGACCCGCGCTGTGTCTTTGGGCAAGGCACTTTATCCCGGTTGCCTGCATGGGGGCACGATGACGCCGTGTATCAAGGCGCACTGCACGTCGATGGTGCACATGTCTTCAACCGCTGAAATCCTGTTTGAGCGGAGCTTGCACAGAGTTAGAATGTTGAGGAGCTGACAGTTGATCGTCGGTGCTCGGTGGTTCTCTCCAGGTACTCCGGCTTTCCCCACCCGTAAAACTGTCACGGTCACGATTGGCCATTGTGCATAAGTATGTGACCTTAAACACCAATAAATAAATAAATAAATTAAATAAATAAATAACATCAAAATCCAAACAATGAAATAATCATCCTTAACACATTTGAAATATTTACTACAGAAAAACACTTGCGTTTCTTTTTTCCGCCAGTATTTGTGCCATTTAATTATCAGCATATATCTCTGCTATTAATAATAGCGTGCATTTGTTCATGAATTTCATTTTCTTATTAAAATAATTTGTAATCAGCACCATGCCATTAGAACTAGGCCCCAAAAGTAGTTAACTAACAGCAAATTGTGCACTTATTCACGGATATTATTTTGTTATATAATCCATTATTTTATTTGTGAAGACATGACAACAAAAAAGAAAACCCTAATGGAGACACAAACACTATTATCTACTGGGCACTCACAACGTGGGAAGACCCCCCCCCCCCCCTCCTCCCACACAAGTTTGGGGCGTATTGTCTTTGTCTCTGTCCCTCTCGATCTCCCTCTCTCTCTCTCTTATCTCTCACACATTCTCCCATCTCTCGCCCTCTCACCCTCCCTCCATATCACACATAGCGAGAGGGAGAATATAGTTCTTAAGAAACTTAACCTCGTCTTTGGGATAAATCTGTGGTACTCTCGACAGCGGCTGTAGGGGAAATCGTCGAAACAGAGTATGATTTGCTGTTAAGTGTTTTTTGTAACCTTTACTTGCTATGAGAGCAGTATATATATATGTTGTTTTTTTTCTGCACGGTATTATATTGCCCATGCAATGGACACAACATAATTCGCGCGAAGGCCTATCTTTTACTTACGTGATGTGGGTGGATGGGCGTAGTTGCTTTAATAAATCATCATAAAAGGTACGGCAAGCAGGTATAAAAAAGAACAGGTAAGCATGATTTCCAGTATTGGCTCAAAAGCCTTGAATATATATTACACAGATGCATTCTGCATGGGTTGCTAGACTCAGGGTGGGTACTATCGGGGTGAGTATTCTTGGGGTGGGGGTGGGGGCATTCCCGGTGAGAATGATCTCGGTGGGAAATCCCGGGGAGGGGGATAGTCTCCGGGGGAAAACTCCGATTGGTAATATATATATACCTGGGGGTATTCTCTTGGGAGGGGGTGTTTCTTGAATGGTGGGTGTTCTGTACGGCGAGGGATTGTTACTATCCGGGGGTTATTCTCGGGGGAAGGGGGGGGGGGGGCTGGACCCTCATGACCTTGTATACACATGTACACTGTCAAAACATTTGGTTCCCCGGAGAACCAAAATTGGTTCCCAGCAATGTCTCCTATGCGGAACCAAACAAGAACCAAATTTGGTTCCAGTAAGGTTCCTCATAGAACCAGTTCGGTTCTTCAGTTTGGTTCTTCAATTTGGTTCTCCATCGAACCAGTTCGGTTCTTCAGTTGGTTCTTTATAGAACCAGGTTGGTTCTTCAACTTGGTTCTTCAGATGGTTCTTTAAGGAACCAGCTTGGTTCTTCAGTTTGGTTCTTGGTTGGTTCTTGTTTGGTTCCCCATAGGATACAAATCCCCAGAACCAAATTTGGTTCTCTGTGGAACCACGCAGGTTCTTAAATTTGGTTCTTGGTTGGTTCTTGATTGGTTCCCCATAGGAGACAAATCCCCAGAACCAAATTTGGTTCTCTGTGGAACCAGGCAGGTTCTTAAATTTGGTTCTTAGTTGGTTCTTGTTTGGTTCCCCATAGGAGACAAATCCCCAGAACCAAATTTGATTCTCTATGGAACCAGGCAGATTCATAAATTTCGTAGTCCATCCACCGCATAATGGTATTTAAGTCGTGATAAATCGACACAAAATATTAATTTTCTGTAATTTTTGGAAAAAGCCAATGTATTTTCATTGTCTTGTTAATGTTAGTTGTTGCATTGTGCAAAGGATTAACTGTCCGTACTTTAACCCTTTACCTAATGTAACGGCCAAAACCCGCCAGCGCTCTACACGAAAATCGCCATTTAATTTTTTTAATACTTTCATTTTTGCTTTCAAAGCATAGGTTATGACCCCCCATTGGAATGAGCGCATCGCGCTCGTTCCAATGATGGGTCATAACCTATGTTTTGGAAGTAAAAAATGAAAATTTTTAGTGAGAATTTTTTTTACGAGTGTCGTCTGCCACTAGCGTTAGGTAAAGGGTTAACATTTTTCTTGATAATTTAATCGAATCAACAAATAGAGACAGAGTCAGCCATGTCTTGGTTTGATTACATTTTCAAGAAAAATATTAAACACAAGGACATTAAATGATTTCATTAATATAACATTTGCCATTCTGTTCACAAACAACACATGTACATCGGTGGCGGAGAAACCGGGGTTGGTAAGGGGCGAGGGAGCCATTCCCCCCCCCCCCCAAATATGTTCCAAAGATTAGAAAAATTGCCCCTTAAATATATCGGCCAATGCCTATCAAGAGACTACAAAAATGTGTGCAATGTCGTCACCACCTCACTGGCACACAGCATCATGCAGTGTGCCGGAGAGGCGGGTGACAACATTTCACTCATTTTTTGCCAACCTCTAATCTATTTTTTACGGTACCGTATACTGATTTCCCAGAGTTATGTCCCTTTATTTACTCCCCCCCCCCCCCACCCCCCCCCCCCCCCCCAATATTTTCAAAGATTTGCAAAATCGCTCTAAAAATATATTGGTCGATGCCTATCTATACAGACTACAAAAATGAGTGCAATGTTGTCACCACCTCACTGGATCATGCAGTGTGCCGTTGATGACATTGCACTCATTTGTTGTCAATCCCTAATCTTTTTTTTACGGTATACTGATTTACCAGAGTTACATGTATGACCCCTTGCAAGTTACTTCTAGTCATCCACACATATCATTCTCCTGTAGGAATGGTTGCAAAATGAATACGAGAATATGCAATTAAATTAAAGACAATTAGTGTTATTCTATTTGCTCAGCTAGTCAGGTTTAAAAATAATTTTGGTCACAATTACTAATTTCGTAAGTAGAAAACGATGTTGAGGGGTCAGAAACACCACCAGGGACCCCGTTTAAGCTTCAGTTTCATGAGAATTTTCCCTGTGGAAGCTCCCTGGACCGCACCAATGAGAGGGGGATACCCCCTCTCGTGCTCTCCCGGGCAACGTATTGCGCGTTGCAACCATTGCTAATTTTAAGCCCCCCCCCCCCCCCCCCCACCTCCGAATAATATTTTCTTCTGACGCCCCTGATGCACATGTCGATGAGCTATTTTCTGCGACCCTCGTTACCCAATATGTTAGATGCGTGTGACACTGCCACTTATCACCCTCCCCCCCCCCCCCCCCCCGCAACCGTAAGTTTTTCATTTTTTCTTCCAAACCAATGCTTATGACACCTCATTGGAACTACCCCATTCCACAAAGGGATCATAAGCTGTGATTTGGAAAAGAAAAAGGAATGAAAGGCGACCCATAGGTCCATTGGCTGAAGCTTTGCTTGCATTTTTTATGCTTTGATCGATATTAAAAGTGCTTGGTGGAATCTCAACTCCACTCGTGATATAAATACACTCTCTGTGTACCAGGCCCGACGCAAATAGGGTGGGAGCGGCAAACCACCCTCACGCCACATGGTTACCTTTGTCGGAAACTTGGCCTCTTTTTACTGGAATTTATGTGCAAAATGTAGGTTTTATAGTCATTTTCCGTATTTTTAGAAATGTTGTCGGAAAATTTCCCACCCACATAAAAAAAGTCTGGCTTCGGGCCTGCCATGTACTATATAGTGCATCGAAGGTGGATTACTACATCTGTACATAATCTAATGGCATTTGCCTGGACAATCTATTTTTTGATGTGCACACAAGTAACAAAGCGGGTCTGGCAATAAAGAGCTTACAGCGTAACCTGTTAGAAGGTTATGCAACACAACATTCCTGCAGGATTCCATCTCACCCCTCTGTAAAACTTGGATCCCCCCCCCCCCAGACATTGGGATCCTCCCCTCCCTAAGTTGGTTCCTGGCTCCGCCACTGGTACCCAGAACAAATAGCCGCGTGGGTTAAAATTGTTTTGTCTACCGTTCCCAAATGCACAATGACTTAACCCTTTACTTACCCAACGTAACGACCAAAATCCTACCGAGACCACTGGTACCTTGAATGCGTTTGATGTGACAGTATTTTGTTTGATTGCAGAGCTTAACCAAGGAATTTTTCCAAAATTGTTGCGAGAGTGAAAAATAGGTCTCGCTATATCAAAGTTGTGCAACCTCTGCGCAACGCTTAACCTGAGAGATCGCTCCTGCAATTTTGGCAGGCCTGTTTTAATTTTTTGTCTCAAAAGCAAAGCTTATGACCCCTCATTGGAACGAGCTGAGCTCGTTCCAATGAGGGGTCATACGCTATGTTTTTGAGAAAATTTTTGGTTATTCAAGAATTTTCTTTGCAAGTGTCATCAGCTATTCGCGTTGGGTAAATCGTAAAGGGTTAAAAGGAATTCCAAAATGAAAATATAGATAGACACTGTGTGTGTGTGTGTGGGGGGGGGGGGGGGGGGGGGGGCAAATCCCCAAAACAGGCGGTGAAACACTTTCATCGTTTCAGGCCGTTTCTGTAATTCGGCACATCGCAGATAAGACTTAGTTGAGAATTTCACCTTTCATAAAAATACGATCTGCATTCAAAAACAACGATGTTTGGCTGTAATTTGTGGGGCTGAACAGCCGACCGTTTGTTGTTATCTTGGCATATTCTTGTTCTATTTATAATTGTCAGCTAGATGGGGTACGGTACCCGTCCTTTGGACAGGAAGTGAAAAATATTTTTTAAAATATATATCCTGATATTTATCTCGGGTAAATTTATTAGGCTTTTCCCTCTGGAAAAGACTATTGTTTTTCTACGGATTATTATTTTTTTTTTTTTTTTTTTTTTTTTTTTTTTTTTCCACACATTTTGTCCGCACGATTCCGAAGCCATTTTCGGACCGATTTTCACAAAATTTTGCACACGCATAGAGGGGCACAAAATCTAAAAATGTACCGAAGCGGAATTTTCGATTTAACCCTTATTTCGTCACAATTGGCAAAAAACTGTCAAAATTGGGGTTTATCGGAACTTTCTCGAAACACGTCTTGTAGATTTTTTTAAAACTTTCATCATTGATAGACCTGTCTGTGCCACGACCTTTGATACACATGACATATCAGGCGATGCATATGGTAACCCTCCACAGGCTGCCAAACATCGATATTTTGATGAAATGGGCCGGTTTCAGGCCCCCAGAGCACCCAAACGATACACGAGAGATAAACATAACTTCCTTTATTTGAAGTGGAATTCACCGGAGATCATTTTTGTAAGTAATAATGGTGTTCAAAAAACCAAGCATTAACCCGTTTTGGGCTGGTTAAACAGCAATACCCCCAAAAAGCTAAAAAATTCAGGTTTTCCGTGGATTTCTCTAAACGAGTCTTGTAGATTTTCATGAAAAAATTGTCACTCCCAGGCCTTGATGTGACAATAGAAGTTGCATGGACAAAATACTTCGGTGAGCATTTGTTTACCCTCCACGGGCTGCTAAAAGTCAAAATTGTGATAAAATGGGCTGTTTTTGGACGCCAACGGCACCCAACGGGTACGCCACAAAGAAAAGTGATTTCTTTTATCGAGCGCACAATCTATAGGGAAACATTTTTGTAAGTAGTAAGGGTATTCAAAAAACGAAGTCTTAACCCATTTTGGGCAGGCTAAAGAGAGAGACCCCTTAAAATCTAAAAATTCCCATTTTCTGTGGATTTCTCTAAATACATTCCATAGGTTTTCAAGAAAAATTGACTACTTGCAGGTCTTTGTGTGACATTACAAGTGGCATGGACAAAATATTCCGCTGAGCGTTTATTAACCCTCTACAGAATGCCAAGCATCATAATTTTGTTGAAATGGGCTGTTTTCGGACGCACACAGCACGCAATGTATGTCCGAGAGTTACACATAATCTCCTTTGTTGGAAGTGGAATTCACTGAGGACCATTTTTGTAAGTAATAAGGGTATTCAAAAACCCAAGCGTTAACCCCTTTTGGGGTGGTTATTAGCGAGACCATCAAAAGCTAAAAAAAAATCATGTTTTCCGTGGATTTCGTTACAAACATCTTGTAAGTTTTCGACAGAAAATGGCCATTGATAGGTCTTGGAGTCACATTACCGGTTGCATGGATAAAATATTCCAGTAAGCACTTGTTAACCCTCCATCGGCTGCTAAATGTCAACATTTTGAAAAAATAGTCTGTTTTTGGACACCAACAACAAATGGGAATGCCACAGAGATACATAACTTCTTTTACCGGATGCAAAACTGACAGAGAAAAATTTAGTAAGTAGTAAGGGTATTCAAAAAATCGAGGTCTTAACCCATTTTCGCCTGGTTAAGATGTACCCCTTAAAAGCTTAAAATTCCAGTTTTCTGTGGATTTCTCCAAAATATCTAGTAAGTATTCAAGAAAAATTGACCATTTGCAGGTCTTGGAGTGACATTACAAGTTACATAGACAAAATATTCCGGTAAGCATTAGTTAACTCTCCAGAGGCTGCAAAGCATAGAAATTTTGAGAAAATGGACTGTCCTTGGGCACCCATTGCACGCAATGTGTACCTGCGAGATAAACATAACCTCCTTCTTTGGAAGTGGAATTCATCAGACCAAGCATTAACCCATTTAGGGCTGGTCTTAACCCGTTTTGGGCTGGTTAAACAGCGGTACCCATCAAAGACTTAAAATTTCATGCTTTCCCCTGGATTTCTTAAAAAACATCTTGTAGATTTCAAGAAAAAATGGCCATTCACGGGTCTTCATGTGACATTACAAGTTACATGGACAAAATATTCCGTTGATCATTCGTTAACTCTCCACGAGCTGCTAAACATCAAAATGTTGATAAAATGGATTGTTTTCAGACACCAAGAGCACCCAATGGATATGTAACAGAGAAATATAACTTCTTTTACTGCGCGTAGAATTCACAGAGGATCAGTTTTGTAAGTAGTAAGGGTATTTAAAAGAATGAAACTTAACCTATTTTAGACTGGATAAGGAGAGATACCCCTTAAAAGCTTAAAATTTACATTTTCTGTGGATTTCGCTAACTGCTTGTTGGCGATTTTCAAGAACAATTGGACATTGGCAGGTCTTACAAATTGCATAGATAGAATATTCCGCTAGTCGTTTGTTAATCCCGCTACAGGCTGCTAAACGTCAATATTTTGATAAAATCGGCTGTTTTCGGGCAGCAAATGGGTATGTAATAGGTAAACATAACCTCTTTTGTCAGATTCAGAATTCATGAGGGATAATGTATGATAGTATTAAGGGTATTCAAGGGAGCGTGGTGGCTCAGTGGTAGACTGTTGTACTTCTATGCTAGAGGTCCATAGTCCGATCCCCGTTGTGTCCTTGGGCAAGGCACTTTAGCCCGGTTGCCGACATGGGGGCACGATGACGCCGTGTACTAAGGCATACTGCACGTCGATGGTACATATGTCTTCACCCTCTGTAACCCTGCTTGAGCGGAGCTTGAACAGAGTTAGAATGTTGAGGAGCTGACAGTTGCTCATCGGTGCTTGGTGGTTCTCTCCGTGTACTCCGGCTTCCTCCACCTATAAAACTGTCACGGCCACGATTAGCCATTGTGCATAAGTATGTGACCTTAAACACCAATAAACAAATAAATAAATAAATAAATAAATAAATAAATAAATAAGGGTATTCAAAAACCAAGCCTTAACCCTGTTTATAGGATTAAAGACAGACAGCCCATGCCGTGTACGCTGCCTACATTACTTGTAAAATCGACACCCCCCCACTAAATCTTTTGCGAGGCGCGGTTTCGGACCCGACCACCTGACGGTTCTGACCACATCAAATAACACACCTTCGTTGTATTTAGCAGCATGGATTTCCCCAAGAAGCAAAGACAAAAATACGTCTGCGGAAAATAATGGCAAATATTTTATTTAGCCTGTATTTTGTCCGTATAGAAAATTTCTCACCCATATATACCTAAAAATGATTCAATGATACAATTGGACATATTTCTCTCATAAAACGTGAAAAAACACTTGATTTATTGCATTTTAGGATTGCGCATCTATATACTTAGAAGAATCTCTGTCTGTTATTAAACTACGGCGTGTCTTTGATCTCGTTTGGGACGATCAGTGATTAGCACCTTTTCGACAAGAGCCATCGAAATTGAAAATAAAAAAAATAATCAAATTTCACTAAAACCTTTTACAGAATCGTGTTTTTCAGAAAACGCTTTCGCGATTGCGTGTGTCGTTTTCAAAATTCGGATCAGTAAGCACGAAATTATAAATATGTTGTTGTCAATAACAGAATTGAAAGCATGTCGGTCAAACTTGCATGACGTCAGAACTCGACTCGGGTTAAATACTGCGGTGTAGTGATAGGACGAGAGTAAGAAACGCTGATATCGCAGTAGGCTTTAAAATGTCCATGGAATGGTCCTAAAATCAAGTTTATATTTGCAGCTTTATTGCAAATAGGTTTCCCGTTGTTTCTTGTTGAAATGTCATTTCCGTCAAGGCCAAGTACCATAGAAAATTTGAATACTGGGCAGTGGGATAGAACACCTGCCCCATGAACAACTGCCTTCTATTAAAATTAATTAGCAGGGACATCACCCCCCCCCCCCCCCCATATGCTGTTTATTTTACCTAGGACACCTGCCCCCCTGCTGTTTTTTTTACCTAGGACACATGCCCCCCCCCCCCCCCTACTGTTAGATTAGATTAAACATATTTTATTTGCCATTTGACAATGCAAATCAGGATTGGAGGACAAGTGCTTACCACTTAGAAGCCCCCCCGTTCCTGTACAGTGACTAATAATTTACAATATGGCAGAACGTATTCCATAAATAACAGAATCTAGCAAAATCTAAATATTATAAACATTATAGACAAACACAAATTAAACTGAGAGAGAGAGAGAGAGAGAGAGAGAGAGAGAGAGAGAGAGAGAGAGAGAGAGAGATAAAAAAATAAATAGAATATAAAGAAAAAAAGAAAACATGAAATACAACATTAGATCCAGTGATGATGCCCGCCACCCACCCATTTGCATTCTGTAGTATCTTGGCCGTAATGGGAGTCTAAATTAACATCTTGATTACAGCCACTGAGCAAAGGTTTTCACTTCTGGGGATGTTCACACAACTGTTTGTTCACCAAGTACACCTGCCCTGCCCCCGTTTGTTTGCTAACGGGCCCCTCCCCATTGACCTTTCTATTTTTAGAAGCACCCAGGCCGACGGGGAGAGGGCGTTGTTGGGAGCATGGCTAGATTTTGCTATAAAATGGGGTTGAAGGAAGGTACCCTCAAATCTGGGTCGAAAGTGGCGAAAATGACAAAAGGCTACGTCAATGTATGGTGACAGTATAAACTACAGGCGATCTGGGCGATGTACAGACGAAAAATAATACCTTGGAGCCGGTTAGGCAATTTGGCACAAAAAACTCCGACTTTATGCTCAATCGCTGCTCTACAGTAGTCTACAACAGTCCCCAAGTCCATTCCAAACTGATAGAGTCGGGACGAATAGTACTCTCACTTTCCACGCGATGCGTGGTGTTCTTCACGCGGCCTCGACACTCGCAACAGATGCCAAACTGTCAGCCAGGGTGCGTAGAACAAGTTATGAAAATTAGAAGTCGCTGCCTTCAGCGGTCTAGACACGGTTCATGTTTGTGAGAAGTGCAATTTTAATGTCTGATTGGCAAATTTTCAATAATCGTTTCCCGCCAAAAAACCTACTCACCGCCGATTTCTTTTCACTTCAACATCTGACGATTATCTAAGTTTTAAAGATAGTGTCAGGATACCCCTCCCCCGCCGCTCTTTTGGAGCTGGTTAGGCAATGTGGCACCGAAACCTGGGACGTTATGCTCAATCGCAGCTCTACAGTCGTCTACAACACTGCCCGTGTCCATTCTAAACTGATAGAGTCGGGACGAATAGTACTCTCACATTCCAAGCGATGCGTGGTGTTTTCCACGCGGTCCGGACACTCCAAACAAATCCCAAAATGTCGGCCAGGGTTCGTAGAACAAGTTCTGAAAATTTCAAGTCGCTGCCTCCAGCGGTCTGAACACCGTTCGTGTATGTCAGAAGTGCTATTTTAATGTCCAATATGCAAATCTTCGTCAATCTTTTCCTGCCTGCCAGAAACCCAATCACCGCCAATTTCTCTTGACTTGAAACTTCTGAGATTCTCGTAGGTTTAAAGGTTGTGTTGGGATCCCTGGTGGCTGTCTTAAAGAAGCAACTTCCATTTACAGTCAACTCTCCACCAGTCACACACAATTGTAACATTTAAGTGGACTTACTCCAGCGAGGAGGCACTGAAGGATTCTGCGCCCATTTCCGACGTATTTTTTCGAACTGGCTTGAAAAGGGAGGACCAAATTCAAACAATTACCTCCTCTCTCCAAAACACCATATCTCAGCCAATTCTAGGCAGATTTTTATGAAATTTCTACTCCTTGTTCAGGAATAGTTGTGGCATCACTTTCCATGAAGAGCGACATGAATTTCGCATTTCGTCACGTCGAATTGGAAAAGAGCGTATGCGCAGGGATTTCTCTGAAAACATCTTGGAAGTTTTTAAAGAAAAATGGCCATTTGCAGTTCTTAGTGTGACATTACAAGTTGCATGGAAAAATATTCCTGTTAGCACTTGTTAATCCTCTACAAGCTGCCAGACATCAATATTTTGGATACATTTGAGATAAAATGGACCATTTTCAAATAGACACAGCACTCAGTGGGTATGTGTGAAACAAACATAACTCCTTTTGTGGGTCATTAACTTGTCGGACGACGATATTGATATTAACCCACTCCACCGTTAATGATGGTTTTTACCTAAACAATTTTCTTATCAAACTGAGTCATTTGAGACTACTATACTCACCTTTCTCATAACATCAATGAAGGAACCTCAGTGAGACAGTTAAAAACAATTCATCAGACACTGTGGGGTCATGAAGAATCATGGAATCTCATCGGGAAAAGCCATGATTCTCCAGAATCATAAAGTCTAGTTCTGATTCAAATATTTAGTACAATCATACCAATTTACCCACACGCAGATCTGTCGCTGCGTGTTCTGATTCAAATATTTAGTACAATCATACCAATTTACCCACACGCAGCTCTGTCGCAGTGTGTTGAAGAATTTTGATTTCCTTGCTTTGTTCTTGGATATCTGAAGCCCATTTGGCCACGAGTTGTTCTCCTACAATATTATTTTTAGGCTTTTCCCTCTGGAAAAGACTATTGTTTTTCTACGGATTATTATTTTTTGGCTTTTCCCTCTGGAAAAGACTATTGTTTTTCTACGGATTATTATTTTTAGGCTTTTCCCTCTGGAAAAGACTATTGTTTTTCTACGGATTATTATTTTTTTTTTTTTTTTTTTTGGGGTTTTTTTTTTTTTTTTTTTTCCACACAGTTTTGTCCGTACGATTCAGAAGCCATTTTCGAACCGATTTTCACACAATTTGGCACACGCATAGAGTGGCAAAAAATCTAAAAATGTACCGAAGCGGAATTTTCGATTTAACCCTTATTTCGCCAGAATTGGAAAAAAACTGCCAAAATTGGGGTTTATCGGCACTTTCTCGAAACACGTCTTTAGGATTTTTTTTAAACATCCATCATTACTAGACCTGCCTATGACACAACCTTTGATACACACGACATATTTGGCGATGCATATGGTAACCCTCCACAGGCTGCCAAACATCGAAATTTTGATGAAATGGGCCCTTTTCAGACCCCCACAACACCCAAACGATACCCGAGAGGTAAACATAACTTCCTTTATTGGAAGTGGAATTTACCGAAGATCATTATTGTAAGTAATAAGGGTGTTCAGAAAACCAAGTGTTAACCCGTTTTGGGCTGGTTAAACAGCAATACCCCCAAAAAGCTCAAAACTTCATGTTTTCCGTGGATTTCTCTAAACGAGTCTTGTAGATTTTCAAGAAAAATTGGTCACTCTCAGGTCTTGGTGTGACATTACAAGTTGCATGGATAAAATATTCCGGTCAGCATTAGTTAACCCTCCCCGAGCTGCTAAACGTAAAAATTGTGATAAAATGGGATGTTTTTAGACACCAACAGCACCCAAACGATATACCACAGAGAAAGGGGCCTTCATTTATCGGACGCAAAATTGATCGGAAAATATTTTTGAAAGTGGTAAGGGTATTCAAAATTTGACGTCTTAACCCATTTTGGGATGGTTAAAGAGACATACCCATTAAAATCTTAAAATACCCGTTTTCTGTGGATTTCTCTAACAACATCTTGTAGGTTTTCAAGAAAAATCGGCTATTTGCAGGTCTTGGTGTGACATTACAAGTCGCATGAACAAAATATTCCGGTCAGCATTAGTTAACCCTCCCCGGGCTGCTGGAGGTCAAAATTGCGATAAAATGGGCTGTTTTTGCACACCAACAGCACCCAAAGGGTACACCACAAAGAAAAGTGCCTTTTTTTATCGCGCATACAATTTATATGGAAACATTTTTGCAAGTAGTAAGGGTATTCAAATGTCGACGTCTTAACCCATTTTGGGCAGGCTAAAGAGAGATATCCCTTGAAAGCTTTAAATTCCCATTTTCTGTGAATTTCCCTAACGGTAACTTGTAGGGTTTCAAGACAAATTGACTATTCGTAGGTCTTTATGTGACATTAAAAGTTGCATGGACAAAATACTCCGGTGAGCGTTTTTTAACCATCTACAAGCTGCCAAGCATCGTAATGTTGTTAACATGAGACTGTTTTCAGACACGCACATCACCTAATGTATACATGAGAGATAAACATAATCTCCTTTGTTTGAAGTGGAATTCACAGAGGACCATTTTTGTAAGTAATAAAGGTATTCAAAAAGCCAAGCGTTAACCCCTGTTGGGGACGTTAACAGGGATACCCATCAAAAGCTTAAAAAATCGTTTTCCCTGGATTTCTTTACAAACATTTTGGGGGGTTTTCAAGAGAAAATGGCCGTTGATAGGTCTTGGTGTCATATGACCAGTTGCATGAATCAATTATTCTGGTAGGCATTTGTTAACCCTTCATGGGCTGCTAAATGTAAAAAAAATTGAGGAAACAGTCTGTTTTGGGACACCAAGAACATCAAACGGAAATGCCACAGAGAAACGTAACTTCTTTTACCGGACGCAAAACTGATAGGGGAAACATTGATATTGATATTAACCCATTCTACCATTAATGATGGGATTTACCTAAACATTTTTTTTATCAAAACCAAACCGAATCATTTGAGACTACTTTACTCACCTTTCTCATAACATCAATGAAGGAACTTTAGTGAGACAGTTAAAAACAATTCATCAGACACTGTGGGGGTCAAGAAAAATCATGGAATCTAATTGGTGTTTAAGGTTTGTAAGTAGTAAGGGTATCTAAAAGAATGAAACTTAACCCATTTTGAACTGGATAAGGAGAGATGCCCCTTAAACGCTTAAAATTTACATTTTCCGTGGATTCGCTAACTGCTTGTTGGGGATTTTCAAGAACAATTTGACATTGGCAGGTCTTACAAATTGCATAGATAGAATATTCCGCTAGTCGTTTGTTAATCCCTCTACAGGCTGCTAAACGTCAAAATTTTAATAAAATCGGCTGTTTTCGGGCAGCAAAATGGGTATGCAATAGATAAACATGACCTCTTTTATCAGATTTAGAATTCCTGGGGGATAATGTATGATAGTATTAAGGGTATTCAAGGGAGCGCGGTGGCTCAGTGGTAGACTGTTGTACTTCTATGCTAGAGGTCCCGAGTTCGATCCCCGTCCGGGACGACTCACGTTGAGTCCTTGGGCAAGGCACTTTGGCCCGGTTGCCGACATGGGGGCACGATGTCCCCGTGTACTAAGGCATACTGCACGTCGATGGTACACATGTCTTCAACCTCTGTAACCCTGCCTGAGCGGAGCCTGAACAGAGTGAGAATGTTGAGGAGCTGACAGTTGCTCGTCGATGCTTGGTGGTTCTCTCCGGGTACTCCGGCTTCCTCCACCTCTAAAACTGTCACGTTCACGATTAGCCATTGTGCAGAAGTACGTGACCTTAAACACCAATAAATAAATAAATAAATAAATAAATAAATAAATAAATAAATAAATAAGGGTATTCAAAAAACCAAGCCTTAACCCTGTTTTGTCGGATAAAAGACAGA
This sequence comes from Pictodentalium vernedei, assembly GCA_031216915.1. Taxonomy (NCBI): domain Eukaryota; kingdom Metazoa; phylum Mollusca; class Scaphopoda; order Dentaliida; family Dentaliidae; genus Pictodentalium; species Pictodentalium vernedei. The sequence continues at coordinate 568,670,723 of CM062297.1, read as the reverse complement.
CAGCCCATGCTGTGTACGCTGCCTACATTACTTGTAAAATCGACACCCCCCACTAAATCTTCTGCGAGGTGCGGTTTCGGACCCGACCACCTGACGGTTCTGACCACATCAAATAACACACCTTCGTTGTATTTAGCAGCAAGAAATTTCCCCAAGAAGCAAAGACAAAAATACGTCTGCGGAAAATGATGGCAAATATTTTATTTAGCCTGTATTTTGTCCGTATAGAAAATTTCTCACCCACATATACCTAAAAATGATTCAATGATACAATTGGACATATTTCTCTCATAAAACGTGAAAAAACACTTGATTTATTGCATTTCAGGATTGCGCATGTATATTCTTAGAAGATTCTCTGTCTGTTATTAAACTACGGCGTGTCTTTGATCTCGTTTGGGACGATCAGTGATTAGCACCTTTTCGACAAGAGCCATCGAAATTGAAAATAAAAAAAATAATCAAATTTCACTAAAACCTTTTACAGAATCGTGTTTTTCAGAAAACGCTTTCGCGATTGCGTGTGTCGTTTTCAAAATTCGGATCAGTAAGCACGAAATTATAAATATGTTGTTGTCAATAACAAAATTGAAAGCATGTCGGTCAAACTTGCATGACGTCAGAACTCGACTCGGGTAAAATACTGCGGTGTAGTGAAAGTACGAGAGTAAGAAACGCTGATATCGCAGTAGGCTTTAAAATGTCCATGGAATGGTCCTAAAATCAAGTTTATATTTGCAGCTTTATTGCAAATAAGTTTCCCGTTGTTTCTTGTTGAAATGTTCTTTCCATCAAGGCCAAGTACCAGTGGGATAGGACACCTGCCCCATGAACAACTGCCTGCTATTAAAATTAATTAGCGGGGACATCCCCCCCCCCCCCCCATGCTGTTTATTTTACCTAGGACACCTGCCCCCTGCTGATTGTTTACGTAGGACACATGCCCCCCCCCCCCCACACACACACACACCTACTGTTAGATTAGATTAAACATATTTTATTTGCCATTTGACAATGCAAATCAGGATTCGAGGACAAGTGCTTACCACTTAGAAGCCCCTCCGTTCCTGTACGGTGACTATGACTAATAATTTACAATATGGCAGAACGTATTCCATAAATAACATAATCTAGCAAAATCTAAATATTATAAACATTATAGACAAACACAAATTAAACTGAGAGAGAGAGAGAGAGAGAGAGAGAGAGAGAGAGAGAGAGAGAGATAAAAAAAATAAATAGAATATAAAGAAAACATGAAATACAACATTAGATCCAGTGATGATGCCCGCCACCCACCCATTTGCATTCTGTAGTATCTTGGCCGTAATGGGAGTCTAAATTAACATCTTGATTACAGCCACTGAGCATAGGTTTTCACTTCTGGGGATTTTCACACAACTGTTTTTTCACCAAGTACACCTGCCGTGCACCCGTTTGTTTGCTAACGGGCCCCTACTCATTGACCTTTCTATTTTTAGAAGCACCCGGGCCGACGGGGAGAGGGCGTTGTTGGGAGCATGGCTAGATTTTGCTATAAAATGGGGTTGAAGGAAGGTACTCTCAAATCTGGGGCGAAAGTGGCGAAAATGACAAAAGGCTACTTCAACGTATAGTAACGGTATAAACTACAGTCGATCTGGGCGATGTACAGACGAAAAATCATACCTTGGAGCCGGTTAGGCAATTTGGCACAAAAAACTCCGACTTCATGCTCAATCGCTGCTCTACAGTAGTTTACAACAGTCCCTCAAGTCCATTCCAAACTGATAGAGTCGGGACGAATAGTACTCGCACTTTCCACGCGATGCGTGGTGTTCTTCACGTGGCCTCGACACTCGCAACAGATGCCAAAATGTCGGCCAGGGTGCGTAGAACAAGTTCTGAAAATTAGATGTCGCTGCCTTCAGCGATCTAGACACGCTTCATGTTTGTGAGAAGTGCAATTTTAATGTCTAATTGGCAAATTTTCGTTAATCGTTACCCGCCAAAAAACCTACTCACCGCCGATTTCTTTTCACTTCAACTTCTGAGGATTATCTAAGGTTTAAAGATAGTGTCAGGATACCCCTCCCCCGCCGCTCTTTTGGAGCTGGTTAGGCAATGTGGCACCGAAACCTGGGACGTTATGCTCAATCGCAGCTCTACAGTCGTCTACAACACTGCCGGTGTCCATTCGAAACTGATAGAGTCGGGACGAATAGTACTCTCACATTCCAAGCGATGCGTGGTGTTTTCCACGCGGTCCGGACACTCCAAACAGATCCCAAAATGTCGGCCAGGGTTCGTAGAACAAGTTCTGAAAATTTCAAGTCGCTGCCTCCAGCGGTCTGAACACCGTTCGTGTATGTCTGAAGTGCTATTTTAATGTCCAATGTGCAAATCTTCGTCAATCTTTTCCTGCCTGCCAGAAACCCAATCACCACCAATTTCTCTTGACTTTAAACTTCTGAGATTCTCGTAGGTTTAAAGGTTGTGTTGGGGTCCCTGGTGGCTGTCTTAAAGAAGCAACTTTCATTTACAGTCAACTCTCCACCAGTCACACACAATTGTAACATTTAAGTGGACTTACTCCAGCGAGGAGGCACTGAAGGATTCTGCGCCCATTCCCGACGTCTTTTTTCGAACTGGCTTGAAAAGGAAGGACCAAATTCAAACAATTACCTCCTCTCTCCAAAACACCATATCTCAACCAATTCTAGGCAGATTTCCATGAAATTTTCACTCCTTGTTCATGAACAGTTGTGGCATCACTTTCCATGAAGAGCGACATGAATGTCGCATTTCGTCACGTTGAATTGGAAAAGAGCATATGCGCAGGGATTTCTCTGAAAACATCTTGGAAGATTTTAAAGAAAAAATGGCCATTTGCAGTTCTTAGTGTGACATTACAAGTTGCATGGAAAAATATTCCTGTTAGTACTTGTTAACCCTCTACAAGCTGCCAGACATCAATATTTTGGATGCATTTGAGATAAAATGGACCATTTTCAAATAGACACAGCACTCAGTGGGTATGTGTGAAACAAACATAACTCCTTTTGTGGGTCATTAACTTGTCGGACGACGATATTGATATTAGCCCACTCCACCGTTAATGATGTTTTTTACCTAAACAATTTTCTTATCAACTGAGTCATTTGAGACGAACGAAATGGTTTGACGCGCCGAAGGCGCGCAGGGACGATTTGGAGGACAAGCCCCTTTCGACCCTCGTTAGCTGTTTGTTGTTGTTGTAGGACGTCAAGGCGCGGTGGAGGAGGAAAAGGAAGGAGGGAGGTGGCTTAACCCCATCTAGGCTTCTTCCGGCTCTTTTTCTTTGGAGTTGGTTGAGATTGTGATGTGGAAGTCGACGATGTTGAGTTTAGTGTTGAGTTTGGTGAATGGATTGCGTCTAATTTCTTTTTGAGATCTGCCTTGGATTGTTCCCTGAACTCGTGGGTTTCGGAGGCGATTCGGTTTCCCATCTCAACTGCTCGCCTTCCCATCTATATTATTCTCCTTAATTCTTCGGCGGTGACTGCAGACTTAGGTGGCTGTGGTGTTGAGATTGACACACCCGGGCTGTCCGGTAGAGAAGGAAGTGAGGAGTGAGTGGTGGAAGGTGGTGAAAAGGCAACCTCCGGTTCCTCCTCAGTCTCCACCAGACGTTCCTCATCCAACAGTACCGGCTCAGGAGCTGGCAGTTGGTTGGGTGTACTAGTGGGACTAGGACGGGAACTGGCAGCTGCCTCCAGGACCTCCATCCTCTCGCTCACCTCTTTCTTCCTATTCCGGAAGGCCTCCAGGCGCCTGGAATCCCGGCGCTTGGTGGACAGACTCTTCTTCTTCTTGCTCTTCTTCTTTTCAGGGCCAGGTCCACGCTTCTTCGGGTGAGGACCAGTGTGAGAGGGGTTCCTCTCACAAAAGGTGCTACCTCTCCCCGAAGAAGGTGTGACGGTGTTGTGCTCTTCAATGACGAACTCCAAGTTCAGATGGACTCTCTTGCCTGTCTCCCGGACAGTCCAGGTGACAGGGCAAGAGATGCCCAGAGCTGCTATTGTTCTCTTCAGTCGCGCTGGTAATTCCAGTGTTTCCATAATTATGGTGTTAATTAGGATCGAGCCAAGTCATTTGAGACTACTATATTCACATTTCTCATAACATCAATGAAGGAACTTCAGTGAGACAGTTAAAAACAATTCATCAGACACTGTGGGGTCATGAAGAATCATGGAATCTCATCGGGAAAAGCCATGATTCTCCAGAATCATAAAGTCTAGTTTTTTTTGTTTTTTTTGTTTTTTTTTTTTTCCACACATTTTGTCCGTACGATTCAGAAGCCATTTTCGAACCGATTTTCACAAAATTTTGCACAAACATAGAGGGGCACAAAATCTAAAAATGTACCGAAACGGATTTTTCGATTTAACCCTTATTTCGTCAGAATTGGCAAAAACTGTCAAAATTGGGGTTTATCGGCACTTTCTCGAAACACGTCTTGTAGATTTTTTTTATACATTCCTCATTGATAGACCTATCTGTGACACGTCCTTTGATACACACGACATATCAGGCGATGCATATGGTAACCCTCCACAGGCTGCCAAACATCGAAATTTTGATGAAATAGGCCGGTTTCAGGCCCCCACTGCACCCACACAATACAGGAGAGATAAACATAACTTCTTTTATTGGGAGTGGAATTCATCGAGGATCATTTTTGTCAGTAATAAGGGTGTTCAAAAAACCAAGCGTTAACCCGTTTTGGGCTGGTTAAACAGCAATACCCCCACAAAGCTAAAAAATTCGTATTTTCCGTGGATTTCTCTAAACGAGTCTTGTAGATTTTCAAGAAAAAATTATCACTCCCAGGCCTTGGTGTGACAATAGAAGTTGCCTGGACAAAATACTGCGGTGCGCATTTGTTAACCCTCCACGAGCTGCTAAAAGGAAAAAATGTGATAAAATGGGCTGTTTTTGGACGCCAACGGCACCCAATGGGTACGCCACAAAGAAAAGTGCCTTCTTTTATCGAGAGCACAATCTATACATAAACATTTTTTTAAGTAGTAAGGGTATTCAAAAGTCGAAGTCTTAACCCATTTTGGACAGGCTAAACAGAGAGACCCCTTAAAATCTTGAAATTCCTATTTTCTGTAGATTTCTCTCAAAACATCCCGTAGGTTTTCAAGAAAAATTGCCTATTCGCAGGTCTTGGTATGACATTGCAAGCTGCATGGACAAAATGTTCCAGTGAGCTTTTATTAACCCTCTACAGGCTGCCAAGCATCGTAATTTTCGGAAAATGTGCCGTTTTCGGGCACCCACTGTGTACCTGAGAGATAAACATAATCTCCTTTGTTGGAAGTGGAATTCACCGAGGACTATTTTTGTAAGTAATAAGGTTATTCAGAAAACCAAGTGTTAACCCGTTTTGGACTGGTGTAAGAGTGATTCCCCTCAAATACTTAAATAATCATGTTTTACGTGGATTTCTCAAAAAATGTCGTGTAGATTTTCAAGAGAAAACTAGTCATTCGCAGGTCTTCCTGAGACATTACAAACTACAAGGACAAAATATTCTGATATGCGTTTGTTAACCCTCCACGGGCTCTCAAAAATCAACACTCTGATAAAATAGGATGTTTTCAGCCCCTCACAGCACCCGACTTGTAGCTGGTAAATAAACATAATTTCTTTTATTGGAAGTGGAATTGAACGGTGATCATTTTGTTAGTAATAAGGGTATTTACAAAATCAGGCCTTAACCCGTTTTGGGCTGGTTAAACAGCGGTACCCATCAAAGGCTTAAAATTTCATGCTTTCCCTGGATTTCATTAAAAGCATCTTGTAGATTTCAAGAAAAAATGTCCATTCACGGGTCTTCATGTGACATTACAAGTTACATGGACAAAATATTCCGTTGAGCATTCGTTAACTCTCCACGAGCTGCTAAACATCAAAATGTTGATAAAATGGACTGTTTTCAGACACCAAGAGCACCCAATGGATATGTAACAGAGAAACATAACTTCTTTTACTGCGCGTAGAATTCACAGAGGATCAGTTTTGTAAGCAGTAAGGGTATTTAAAAGAATGAAACTTAACCCATTTTAGACTGGATAAGGAGAGATACCCATTAAAAGCTTAAAATTTACATTTTCTGTGGATTTCGCTAACTGCTTGTTGGCGATTTTCAAGAACAATTGGACATTGGCAGGTCTTACAAATTGCATAGATAGAATATTCCGCTAGTCGTTTGTTAATTCCGCTACAGGCTGCTAAACGTCAAAATTTTGATAAAATCGGCTGTTTTCGGGCAGCAAATGGGTATGTAATAGGTAAACATAACCTCTTTTATCAGACTCAGAATTCATGAGGGATAATGTATGATAGTGTTAAGGGTATTCAAGGGAACGTGGTGGCTCAGTGGTAGACTGTTGTACTTCTATGCTAGAGGTCCCGAGTTCGATCCCCGTCCGGGACGACTCACGTTGTGTCCTTGGGCAAGGCACTTTAGCCCGGATGCCGACATGGGGGCACAATGACGCCGTGTACTAAGGCATACTGCACGTCGATGGTACATATGTCTTCAACCTCTGTAACCCTGCTTGAGCGGAGCTTGAACAGAGTTAGAATGTTGAGGAGCTGACAGTTGCTCGTCGATGCTTGGTGGTTCTCTCCGTGTACTCCGGCATCCTCCATCTATAAAACTGTCAAGGTCACGATTAGGCATTGTGCATAAGTATGTGACCTTAAACACCAATAAACAAATAAATAAATAAATAAATAAATAAATAAATAAATAAATAAGGGTATTCAAAAACCAAGCCTTAACCCTGTTTATAGGATTAAAGACAGACAGCCCATGCCGTGTACGCTGCCTACATTACTTGTAAAATCGACACCCCCCACTACATCTTCTGCGAGGTGCGGTTTCGGACCCGACCACCTGACGGTTCTGACCACATCAAATAACACACCTTCGTTGTATTTAGCAGCAAGAAATTTCCCCAAGAAGCAAAGACAAAAATACGTCTGCGGAAAATAATGGCAAATATTTTATTTAGCCTGTATTTTGTCCGTATAGAAAATTTCTCACCCACATGTACCTAAAAATGATTCAATGATACAATTGGACATATTTCTCTCATAAAACGTGAAAAAACACTTGATTTATTGCATTTTAGGATTGCGCATGTATATTCTTAGAAGATTCTCTGTCTGTTATTAAACTACGGCGTGTCTTTGATCTCGTTTGGGACGATCAGTGATTAGCACCTTTTCGACAAGAGCCATCGAAATAGAAAATAAAAAAAAATAATCAAATTTCATTAAAACCTTTTACAGAATCGTGTTTTTCAGAAAATGCTTTCGCGATTGCGTGTGTCGTTTTCAAAATTCGGATCAGTAAGCACGAAATTATAAATATGTTGTTGTCAATAACATAATTGAAAGCATGTCCGTCAAACTTGCATGACGCAGAACTCGACTCGGGTAAAATACTGCGGTGTGGTGAAAGGACGAGAGTAAGAAACGCTGATATCGCAGTAAGCTTTAAAATGTCCATGGAATGGTCCTAAAATCAAGTTTGTATTTGCAGCTTTATTGCAAATAAGTTTCCCGTTGTTTCTTGTTGAAATGTTATTTCCATCAAGGCCAAGTACCAGTGGGATAGGACACCTGCCCCATGAACAACTGCCTGCTATTAAAATTAATTAGCGGGGACATCCCCCCCCCCCCCCCCATGCTGTTTATTTTACCTAGAACACCTGCACCCTGCTCTTTTTTTACCTAGGACACATGCCCCCCCCCCCCCCCCCCCCGCCCTACTGTTAGATTAGATTAAGCATATTTTATTTGCCATTTGACAATGCAAATCAGGATTGGAGGGACAAGTGCTTACCACTTAGAAGCCCTTCCGTTCCTGTACGGTGACTAATAATTTACAATATGGCAGAACGTATTCCATAAATAACAGAATCTAGCAAAATCAAAATATTATAAACATTATAGACAAACACAAATTAAACTGAGAGAGAGAGAGAGAGAGAAGAGAGAGAGAGAGAGAGAGAGAGAGAGAGAGAGAGAGAGAGAAAGAGATCAAAAAAATAAATAGAATATAAAGAAAACATGAAATACAACATTAGATCCAGTGATGATGCCCGCCACCCACCCATTTGCATTCTGTAGGCTTTCGAAATTCGGATTCACAGTTCAATTCCAAGAATATTTTCTGTTATAAGGTTGCTGTAAAGTTTAACGCAGTCCCTGTCTCGGATGCATAAAGGTAGGTGCCGTCGAAAAAAAACTCTCATTTTTTTCAGAATTTCGCTGGTTTAAGTGACAATTTACTCCATTCCTAATTCATTGGGCGCTGAATGTTTTCTATGCCTGCATGCAGCAAGCGTAGCACGACAACTTCTGTTTTATACGTTATTATTAAAAATGTAACCCTTACAGATTTAGGAGTTCCCATGTGGGTACAGTCGGAATAATTGTCTTTTTCGAAAAATCAGTCCCTGAATATATTGGTAACCGTGCAGTGGCCTTTCGGTGGTGAAACACGAGGCCGCAAATAGTTAAGGTTGAAAAGTTCATCAAATAGACAGATATAATGCCAAACTCAGCCGGTGACAGGTAAATAATGAATAGGAAAGTCGTTGAATTGAGAAGAAAGTAGGGACGAATCGTGCCCTCGGTTTCCACCTGATCCACGGTGTTTCCACGCGGTCTTGGCACTTGACAAAGATACTAAACTGTCGGGCAGGGACAGGAGGAAACATTCTGAGAATCTGAAGTTGCTGCCTTGTATGGTCGGGACATAATTGGCGTGTATCCGACATTGTATCTGTTCAGTTTGAATGTCAAATTAGCCAGACGACGGCTTTTTCGCCACCGGGTCGAGTTGTCAGTTTCTGCCGGTACGCTCTGAAATAAGCAGTTTAACTCCAAACTTTCAGTCCCACGTGAACGTGTGAATATTGAAAGCTGAACAGTTCGTCAAATAGACAGAAATAATGCCAAACTCGACGGGTGACAGGTGAATAGTGAATGGAAACGTCGTTGCATTGGGAATAGAGGAGGGACGAATCGTCCCTTCGGTTTCCACGCGATCCACATTGTTCCCAGCGGTCACGCCACTCGACAAAGATACTAACCTGTCGGGCAGGAAGAGTAGAACAACTTCTGAAAATTTCGTGTAGCTGCCTCCAGTGGTCTGGACGTAGTGGGCGTATGAGCGACACTGCTGTCTGTTCAATTTTAATGTCAAATTAGCCAGATTACCGCCTATTCGCCATTAACCCATGCGCGATTACTGTACACTTTTCATTTCTGACAAATATCTAACTGTTACCAGCTTGGCGAGGTCCATTTGGCGCCAGTGTTCACAATGCATCTTTCAGTCACCAGCGTCTCTCCACCAGAAACTGAGAATCCACGATTTCAAGCGGAACTACCCCAGACATATACCCAGCGTCAGGTCGCACCGGCTAGAACGGGACCAAATTCAAACAATTACCTCAACTCATTAAAACGCTATATCTCGGCCAATTCTTGGCCGATTTCCATCATTTTTTCACTCATTCTTCACAAATAGTTACCGCATCTTTTCACACAGAGAGCGACACCAATTTCCCATTCTATCATGTTGAATGTCAGGAGAGGGTATGTGCACGTTCGGGGTGTGGGTTGAGAGAGAGGGGCGGCTGCCTCGAGGCCCATGCTTGGTTTCGGGACTTTCTAATAATATGACCGAGTTCGGGCGAGCTTCAGGTACAAACGCTGAATGTTTGGGATGGCTGCTGCGAAAACGTTCGCCACAATCTATGGTGTCACACATGCACATGTTGTTATTATTAAGTACACGCGATCTGTTCAACGGGTTTGCTATTTAGCCCTAACTTGGACATTAAGCATACAGCATTCACGCCAATGTGAAAGGGTATTGCCGAAAGAATTGTTAGACACTGTAGGGAGTTTTCTATCGGCTATGCACTTAATATAGCCTAAAAAACTACCAGCTCTATATGCAATCTTATTTCGTCGCTGCCTAAAAAGACAAGCGGAATAGGTGAATCTCTCGATTTCTTGAAATCGAAAAATCTAGTTAGGCTTTTCCCTCTGGAAAAGACTATTGTTTTTCTACGGATTATTAGGCTTTTCCCTCTGGAAAAGACTATTGTTTTTTCTACGGATTATTATTTTTTTTAGGCTTTTCCCTCTGGAAAAGACTATTGTTTTTCTACGGATTATTATTTTTTTAGGGCTTTTCCCTCTGGAAAAGACTATTGTTTTTTTGTTTTTTTTTTTTGGGGGGGGGTGGGGGGGGGTTAGGCTTTTCCCTTTGGAAAAGACTATTGTTTTTCTACGGATTATTAGGCTTTTCCCTCTGGAAAAGACTATTGTTTTTCTACGGATTATTATTTTTTTTTTTTTTTTTTTTTTTTTTTTTAGGCTTTTCCCTCTGGAAAAGACTATTGTTTTTCTACGGATTATTATTTTTTTTTTTTTTGGGGGGTTTTTTTTTTTTTTTTTTTTTCCACACATTTTGTCCGTACGATTCAGAAGCCATTTTCGAACGGATTTTCACGAAATTTTGCACACGCATAGAGGGGCACAAAATCTAAAAATGTACCGAAGCGGAATTTTCGATTTAACCCTTATTTCGTCGGAATTGGCAAAAAACTTCCAAAATTGGGGTTTATCGGCACTTTCTCGAAACACGTCTTGTAGATTTTTTTTAAACCTTCATCATTGATAGACCTGTCTGTGCCATGACCTTTGATACACATGACATATCAGGCGATGCTTATGGTAACCCTCCACAGGCTGCCAAACATCGAAATTTTGATGAAATGGGCCGGTTTCAGGCCCCCAGAACACCCAAACGATACACGAGAGATAAACATAACTTCCTTTATTGGAAGTGGAATTCACCGGAGATCATTTTTGTAAGTAATAAGGGTGTTCAACAAAGCAAGCGTTAACCCGTTTTGGGCTGGTTAAACAGCAATACCCCCATAAAGCTAAAAAATTCAGGTTTTCCATGGATTTCTCTAAACGAGTCTTGTAGATTTTCAAGAAAAATTGTCACTCCCCAGGCCTTGATATGACAATAGATGCTGCGTGGACAAAATACTGCGGTGAGCATTTGTTAACCCTCCACGGGCTGCTAAAAGTCAAAATTGTGATAAAATGGGCTGTTTTTGGACGCCAACAGCACCCAACGGCTACGCCACAAAGAAAAGTGCTTTCTTTTATCGAGCGCACAATCTATATGGAAACATTTTTGTAAGTAGTAAGGGTATTCAAAAGTCGAAGTCTTAACCCATTTTGGCAAAGCTAAAGAGAGAGACCCCTTAAAATCTTAAAATTCCCATTTTCTGAGGATTTAGCTAAAAATATCCTGTAGGTTTTCAAGAAAAAATGACTACTCGCAGGTCTTAGTGTGACATTACAAGCTGCATGGACAAAATATTCCGGTGAGCGTTTATTAACCCTCTGCAGGCTATCAAACATCGTAATTTTGTTGAAATGGGCTGTTTTCGGACACCCACAGCTCCCGACGTGTACCTGAGAAATAAACTTAATCTCCTTTGTCGGAAGTGGAATTCACCAAGGACCATTTTTGTAAGTAATAAGGGTATTCAAAAAACCAAGCGTTAACCCCTTTTGTTGTTGTTAATAGTGATACCCATCAAAGGCTTAAAAATTTATGTTTTCCCTGGATTTCTTTACAAACATCTGGTAGGGTTTTCAACAAAAAATGGCCATTGATAGGTCTTGGTGTCACATTACCACTTGAATGGATAAATTATTCTGGTAAGCATTGGTTAACCCTTTATGAACTGCTAAAAGTCAAAATTCTGAAAAAATAGTCCATTTTTGGACACCAACAACATCAAATGAGAAGGCAACAGAGAAAAATAACTTCTTTTACCGGACGCAAAGCTGCCAGGGAAACATTTTTGTAAGTAGTAAGTGTATTCAAAAATCAAGGTCTTAACCCATTTTTGGCTAGTTAAGGAGATATACTCCTAAAAGCTTAAAATTCCAGTTTTCTGTAGATTTCTCAAAAAGATTTTCAACAAAAAGTTTGCATTCGCAGGTCTTGGAGTGACATTACAAGTTGCATGGACAAAATATTTCGGTAAGCATTTGCTAACCCTCCAGAGGCTGCCAAGCATAGACATTTTCAGAAAATGGGCTGTCAATTCCATGGTGTCCAACGCCATCGGTAGATTTATCCCAACAATATTACCGATCTTACCACCCCCACCCCTTCCCCTCTCTCTTTCTCCAACCAAACACACATTGAAAGGTACGTCTCACTTCATATTCCACACTACAGTGCATGATAATATTTGCACAACGGCCAATCATGACCGTGACAGTTCTACGGATGGAGGAAGCCGGAGTACCCGGAGAGAACCACCAGTCAACGACGAGCAGCTGCAGCACAGGCAGGGTTATATTGGTTGAAGACATGCGTACCATCGACGTGCAGTACGCCTTTGTACACGGCGGCATCGTGCTCCCATTTGGATAATTGGAGTTAAGTAGCCCGGTTGCCGACATGGGGGCACGATGACGCCGTGTACTAATTCATACTGAACGTCGATGGTACATATGTCTTCAACCTCTGTAACTCTGCTTGAGCGGAGCTTGAACAGAGTTAGAATGTTGAGGAGCTGACATTTGCTCGTCGATGCTTGGTGGTTCTCTCCGGGTACTCCGGCTTCCTCCACCAAAAAAACTGTCACGGTCACGATTAGCCATTGTGCATAAGTATGTGACCTTAAACACCAATAAATAAATAAATAAATAAATAAATAAATAAATAAATAAATAAATAAATAAATAAGGGTATTCAAAAAATCAAGCCTTAACCCTGTTTATAGGATTAAAGACAGACAGCCCATGCCGTGTACGCTGCCTACATTACTTGTAAAATCGACACCCCCACTACATCTTCTTCGAGGTGCGGTGTCGGATCGACCACCTGACGGTTCTGACCTCATTAGATAACACTTCTTCGTTGTATTTAGCAGCATGGATTTCCCTAAGAAGCAAAGACAAAAATACGTCTGCGGAAAATAATGGCAAATATTTTATTTAATCTGTATTTTGTCCGTATAGAAAATGTCTCGCCCACATATACCTAAACATGATTCAATGATACAATTGGACATATTTCTCTCGTAAAACCTGAAAAAGACTTGATTTATTGCATTTTAGAATTGCGCGTGTATATTCTTAGAAGATTCTCTGTATATTATTAATATACGGCGTCAGTCTTTGATCTCGTTTGGGACGATCAGTGATTAGCACCTTTTCGACAAGAGCCATCGAAGTTGAAAATAAAAAAAAATAATCAAATTTCACTAAAACCTTTTGCAGAATCGTGTTTTTCAGAAAACTCTTTCGCGATTGTGTGTGTAGTTTTCAAAATTCCGATCAGTAATCACGAAATTATAAATATGTTGTTGTCAATAACAAAATTGAAAGCGTGTCCGTCAAACTTGCATGACGTCAGCACTCGACTCGGGTGAAATACTGCGGAGAGTAAGAAACGCTGATATCGCAGTAGGCTTTAAACTGTCCATGGAATGGTCCTAAAATCAGGTTTATATTTGCAGCTTTACTACAAATAGGTTTCCCGTTGTTTCTTGTTGAAATGTTGTTTCCGTCAAGGCCAAGTACCATAGAAAATTTGGAACCTGTGCAATAGGATTGGACACCTGCCCCATGAACAACTGCCTGCTATTAAAATTAATTAGCGGGGGCATCTTCCCTCCTCCCCCCCCCCCCCCCCCACCGCTGTTTATTTTATCTAGGACACCTGTCTCTGCTGTTTCTTTTACCAAGGACACGTGCCCCCCCCCCCTGCTGTTTTTACACCAAGTACACCTGCTCCTCCCCATTGACCTTTCTATCTTTAGAAGCACCCGGGCCGACGGGGAGAGGGCGTGGTTGTGAGCATGGCTAGATTTCGCTGTAAATTGGGGTTGAAGGAAGGTACCCTCAAATCTCGGTAGAAAGTGGCGAAAATGACAAAAGGCTACTTCAACGTATGGTAACGCTATAAACTACAGGCGATCTGGGCGATGTACAGACGAAAGATCGTACCTTGGAGCCGGTTAGGCAATTTGGCACAAAAAAACTCCGGCTTTATACTTAATCTCTGCTCTACAGTAGTCTACAATAGTGCCCAATTCCTTTCCAAACTGATAGAGTCGGGACGAATAGTACTCTCACTTTCCACGCGATGCATGGTGTTCTCCACGCGGTATCGACACTTGCAACAGATGCCAAAATGTCGGCCAGGGTGAGTAGAACAAGTTCTGAAAATCAGAAGTCGCTGCCTTCAGCGGTCTGGACACGGTTCGTGTTTGTGTGAAGTGCAATTTGAATGTCTAACTGGCAAATTTTCGTTAATCGTTTCCCGCCAAAAAACATACTCACCGTCGATTTCTTTTCACTTCAACTTCTGCGGATTATCTAAGGTTTAAAGATAGTGTCAGGATACAACCCCCCCCCCCCCCTCCGCCGCTGCAGCCCCCCCCCCCCCCCCCGCACTTTCCCACCTTGGCGGCGTTCTGGGTCGAAAGTCTCGAAAACGGCAAGAGGCTACACTAAAGTATGGCAACGGTATAAACTACAAGTAGTAAGGACGATATTGAGACAAACAATCATACCTTGGAGTCGGTAAGGCAATGAGGCACCGAAACCTGGGACGTTTATGCTCAATCGCAGCTCTACAGTCGCCTACAACACTGCCCATGTCCATTCTAAACTGACAGAGTCGGGACGAATAGTACTCTCACATTCCAAGCGATGCGTGGTGTTTTCCAGGCGGTCCGGACGCTCCAAACAGATCCCTCTTGTTTAGCCATTGTAATGGAACACTTCCGTAGGAGTTTGAGCAACATTTATCAGTGGAAATCTCTGCCCCTTCACTGTGAGCCTTACTTCTTCTTTTTTCTTCTTCTTCCTCTCTCTCTCTCTCTCTCTCTCTCTCTCTCTCTCTCTCTCTCCTCTCTCTCTCTTGCCTATTTTTATTTGGCAGAAAATATAAGTGTAAATCTTTAGTAAAGTTTTGTACATTATTTAATTGCTACCATTATTACAATAATTATATTATTAAATGTTATATGTAATGGAGAGGAGGGTTTGCTAAGTGTTGAGCACTTGTCCTCCAATCCTTTTGCTATGCTTTTGTTGGCAAATAAATATGTTTAAACTAACAGATCCCAAAATGTCGGCCAGGGTTCGTCGAACAAGTTCTGAAAATTTCAAGTCGCTGCCTCCAGCGGTCTGGACACGGTTCGTGTATGTCAGAAGTGCTATTTTAATGTCCAATACCAGAAACCCAATCACCGCCAATTTCTTTTCACTTTAAACTTCTGACGATTCTCTTTGGTTTAAAGGTTGTGTTTGGATCCCTGGGTGGCGGTCTTAAAGAAGCAACTTCCATTTACAGCCAACTCTCCACCAGTCACACACAATTGTAACATTTAAGTGGACTTACTCCAGAGAGGGGGGGGGGGGGGCACTAAAGGAGTCTGCGCCCATTCACGACATCTTTTTTCGAACTGGCTTGAAAAGGAAGGACCAAATTCAAACAGTTACCTCCTCTTTTCAAAACGCTATATCCCAGCCAATTCTAGGCAGATTTCCATGAAATTTTCACTCGTTGTTCATGGATAGTTGCGGCATCACTTTCCATGAAGGGCGATACGAGGGGGCGCGGTGGCTCAGTAGGTAGAGGTGCAGGCTGCAAGCCGAGAGGTCCTCGGTTCGAATCCCACCTGTGGCAACCGCGTTGTGTCCTT